>JAHBMJ010002029.1:0-18350 GCA_018398765.1 Chromera velia | reverse complement strand
AAATAGAGTCCTACCGGGGGGGGGGGAGGTCGGGTGGAGGAGGAAGAGGAGGGGGGAGGAAGGAAGCGGAGTCCCCCCCACCTTCTCTTCCCCGATTGCACAACAAGGAAGTTGGGGGTTTGCGGGAACGGTTGATCCGGTACAGGTGTCAAATTGCAAAGGACTTCTTTCTTTTGTCTCCGACCAACCCATCTGAAGGTCTGCGAGGAGGATCGCAAAATCGCACCATTGAAAGCAGTTTGGGCAGCTCTGCTCGATCGGCACCTGCGCTGCTCCCTTTTGGTATGATGAGAGGTCCAGGGGCGGGGAGGGAGTCAACGGGGGCACAGGCACACTCCCCCCATCAAGCTGTTCAGATTCCGTGTTTTGGGATTCGTGTGACAGAGGGAGAGGGGAGCAGAAAAACCCTAGATGTCGTTCCGTGCGTGGTGTTCAAGAGCACTTTTGAGGGCCTGTCGAGAGGGGTGGGAAGTGAAGGTCGGTGTCTCGTCTCGTGATTGAGTGTGTGTTGTGTGCGCTTTTTTTCTTTCACAACATTTGTGAATGAATGCCGTAGCATGGGAAGGAGAGATATGGATAGGCCGCCCTTAGTCTGGTTTCTTTCTTATCTTTTTCTCTCTACAGGCTTGCAAGGCCCTTTCTCCTTGCCTGGTCTTGGATTTTTTTACTTGTGCCCCTTTTGAAGCTGCGTGCGTCAAATTTGTCTCCTCAGGCCTTCGTGCCTCTCTCACCGATGTTTGAGGAGAAAATGTGAACGGACTGACGATGCGTTTGTTTTCTTTCGCTTCTTGTCTCCTCCCCACTTGATTCATTGACTGATTCATTGATTGATTCATTGATTCATTGATTGGTTGATTCATTGATTGATTGATTGATTGATTGATTGATCGATTGATTGATTGATTGATTGATTGATTGATCGATTGATTGATTGATTGATTGATTGGTTGGTTGATTGATTGATTGATTGATCGATTGATTGATTGATTGATTGATTGATTGGTTGATTGATTGATTGATTGATTGATTGATTGATTCATTGATTGGTTGATTGATTGATTGATTGATTGATTCATTGAATGATTGATTGATTGATTGGTTGATTGGTTGATTGATTGATTGATTGATTGATTGATTGATCGATTGATTGATTGAGTGATTGATCGATTGATTGATTGATTGATTCATTGATTGATTCATTGATTGATTGATTGATTGATTGATTGGTTGATTGATTGATTGATTGATTGGCTGATTCATTGATTGGCTGATTCATTGATTGGTTGATTCATTGATTGATTCATTGATTGATTGATTGGTTGATTGATTGATTGATTGATTCATTGATTGATTGATTGATTGATTGATTGGTTGATTGATTGATTGATTGATCGATTGATTGATTGATAGATTGATTGATTGATTGGTTGGTTGATTGATTGATTGGTTGATTGATTGGTTGATTGATTGGTTGATTCATTGATTGGTTGATTGATTGATTGATTGGTTGATTCATTGATTGGTTGATTCATTGATTGATTGATTGATTGATTGATTGATTGATTGCAGCAGGGGTTCGCGTAGAAGGGGGACACACGATCCATCGCATTCTTCCTTATGTTGTGCATTCGCGGTACTTCGACAAATATGCACGTGAGACGGCCTTGGAGTCAATTCGGTCGCTTGCCAAGCTTTTCCCTCCGCCGAAGGGGCGGGGTGATCGTGGAGGCGCCAGGGGTGATGATTCGAGGTGGAAATTCGAGAAGGTTTTGGATGTCGTTGGAGAGTTGTGGAAGAATCTGAGTGTCAGCTTGATGAAAGGAGAGGCGCATGACGGAGGGGAGGCGGAGAGACTTCGATCGGACCAAACCGTTGTGCAGCCAGGGATGAACACACGATCTGTGGGGGCTGTCAGGGGTGAGTCATCATCCATTGCCCCAACAGATTCAGTGGCGGACTTCAGCTGCGTGATGCGCACCCCTGCCGACTGCGGTTATCAGGACCAGTGGGACGACTTCGACTCTGCCTCAGTGTCCGCTTCCGCTGCCTCTCACAGTCTGGCTCCTTCGAGTCTATCTCGCATTGACTCCCGAGCCCTTAGCGTCTGCACGGCATCTCAACCCGGACCCCCACACTGGCAACGTTCTTCGTCCTCCGTTCTGCTGGCGAGGACAGAGTCGGCCCAATCCGGCACAGCAGGTACGTGGGGAGGGCTGCCATCTCCTGTCTCCCCCGCCCCCCCTGTTCGACGTCACCCCGGCGGAAGCGCCGCATCGTGTTACGAGAACAGCAGCCCAAACACGGGTCATCCTCTTAACGCAAATGCAGCGGGGGACGGAGCAGAAGACCCGTTGCAGGCCCCTTTTGCTGTCGGACCCCCCGGCACTCCCGCCACCGTTCCAGCATGTGGCCGCCGAATGGGCCGCGAGGATCCGTTCACCCCGGATGTCCTTGCACGACCTCCTCGGTCAGATACGGCAGGTAGTGCTGTCAGGGGTGCACCGCCCAGCCCCTGGGTGTCAGTGGGTGGTGGTGGTGGTGGTGCCCCAAGTGTGACTGGCAGCCTGTCGGTGAGCATGAGTGGAGAGACCCCGGTTCCCTGGGGGGGCATTCAGGGTGGAGTGCCCCGGATGACCTCAGAGACGGGAACCGTTGGGGGACGCGAGGGGGGGAGAGGAGGAAAGAGGCGGCAAACGAGCAAACAAAAATTTGCTTCAGAGACCGTTCTCTCTGCATATACGTCGCTCTTCCACCTTCTGCTGGCCCTCTCTGCATCTGAGAAGGGGCTCGAAGACGCGGCCTCCCTGTGAGTACATATGCATACAAAAGTTGATTCTAACTGCACATGAAACGTGAACAAACACGCGGCAGAAGGAGGGTATCGAGGACTCTAGGCGTGCTTGTTTGTTCGTTTCGCTGCTTGAAGTGACTCCTTTTCGGCCCGTCTCGTTTCTTCTTTTGTGCCTTCTTCTTTCGTTGGTCGAAATCTTCTGCCTGAATTTCCCGTCGTCTCTCTTTCTGTTCAGGTCATCCGTCCATTGACCTTCTTTGCATGCACACTCGAATCGCTTTGCTCTAATTGACTTTTTGTCCTGTGGTACTTCGTGAAAGGCGCAAGAGAGGCAGGGATCTTTTTCTCAAAAAATCTGCAAAGGTGCATCTATGCCCGAGAAACATGAACGAAGGATGTGAAACAGATTTGTGCGAGATCCTGCATGTAGTCGTCCCTCTATGGTGTAAACGGGTTTTTTTCCGTGTCTGTATTGCGCTCTCTCTCTCTCTCTCTCTCTCTCTCTGTGTGTGTGTGCGTGTGTGTGTATGTGTATGTGTATGTGTATGTGTGTGTGTGTGTGTGTGTGTGCGTGTGTGTGCGTGTGTGTGTGTGTGTGTGTGTGTGTGTGCAGATCTGTGCGGGAGTTTGTGGAAGAGAGAGGAAGGAGGTCAAAGCACTTTGTTCCCGACTTCGGACGGTTTCTTGTCCGGTTCCTCATTGCTAGGGTCCACTGGGACGAGCGAGCGTGTGCGGTGAGTGAAGTGAAATGGACATGAATGAGATTAGTCAGCGTCAAAGCCACTGCGCTGTTTTATTTGAGTCAAGGCAGACGTCCCAATCTGTCTGTCTACACACACTGCGGATCGACTACACATGCAATGCATCTGTCCTTCCTTCCTGCATGTACCTTCATTCGTTAAGCCAGGAAGACCCTTCCTGCAAGTGTCTCCCTCCTCCCCTCCCCCGCTTCTTTTTCTCTTTCTCCATTGTTGCTGTCCGAGGGGGGGGTAGTGGACCATGTCCCTTTCCAATTGTCGGCCTCCTGTGGTCTTCTTTCACGTGTGTGTGTGTGTGTGTGTGTGTGTGTGTTTGTACGTGTGTGCGCGCGCGCGTCCGGGTATGTGTGGATGGGTGTGTGAGGGAAAAACAAATCATTTCGTTTCCGTTCACTCTTGCAGGCTCTGGTCTCGGAACAGTTTGCGCGAAATATTTTTTGGATTTTTCAGGCGAACCCAGAGATCGACTTTCGGTCCGACCGGATTGAAGAGGCAAGTCGTCTCTCTTGTCCCCTCTGATTGATTCTCTCTCTGCTTTTCCTTGAGATTCTCTCCACTTGTCTACTCTTTTGTCTTCTCCCCTTACCTTCTCTCTCTCTCTCTGTCCGTCTTCTTTCTATCCGTCGATCGATTCATCCCTCCTTCCTTTCTTTGGACCTCTTTCCCCGCCCTCCCGAATGCTGGGTGGCAAGTAGGCAGTACAAGCTGGATTTTGCCCGCATGCTTCCGTATGGTCTTTGACCTGGAGAGAAAGAGGTGGCGCAGTTGCAAAGCAATCATATGTGTCGCTTACACCGCTGTTTTTTGCATTTAGCTTGCTTCTGTGTCACTCCCTCCCTTCCTGCCTGCCTGCCTGCCTGTGGGCCTGCAGGTTCTGGGGAAGAGCTGGGAGTCTGCCTCGACTGGTCTTCGGCTGACGTGCATGCAGGTGATCTTCTTTGCGACCTTCAAGCACATGAAACTCGAGTCAGTCGGGGACTTAATCCCTTTCTCGGCCTGTCCGTCTCCCTGTCTGTCTCTTGGTCTGTCCGTCTGCATGTCTCGCTTTCAACTGAAGGATGCAGTGTCACCGGGATCAGCGGTTTCGCGGAGAGTCAGTCCAGCATCGTCCATGGGGTTCTGTGGCAGACACGCAAAGAAAAGTCTGCGGAAAATAAACACGGATTTCGGAGGCGCATCTTCACCTTTCTTCCATTTGTTTGTTGGATGACGACCGGGACATACACTCTTCTCCCTCGTGCCCACCCTACTTTTTTGCCCTTTATACCGACGCCGTTTGATGACACTTAAGGCAGGCTAGGCTCATCTTCTGCGCTGAGCCGCTCCCGATCTCCTGCATCTGCATGTTTGCCTGTGGATGCGGTTTCCTTCCTTCCCCCCATAATCTTTGCATCATGGATCGGCTTCGGTTTGTTCTTTCCTGAAAGAAATCCTTTCTGGGCACGGCTGCCCATGCAGATCAATCGAGAGTCGCTGAAAGCCGCAAATTTGATCCGCAAATTCGAGTGAAGACGTGGGTGTGAGGGAAGCTGCACATTAATGGATTCGGGTTCAGCGGCGGGTTTTATTTGTACACAAAGATATGTACGCATACGTGTGTATGTGTGTGTTTGCCTTTCTTTCTTTCTTTCTTTCTTTCTTTCTGTACGCAGGGACTTTGACAGGAAGCTGGGCATTCCGGATGCCTCGATGATGAAAGGATTCCAGGAAGCGACTCGGCAAGTCCAGGCGATTTCATCCTACAGCGATTTCTTCAATCTCCTCGAAATGTCTCAGACATTCAGATTCGCACTGCCACAGGTAGGAGCGGTGAGGAGACGAGAGGAGAGGACGAAAAAGGGCCTTTCCTTTGCTGCTCATTACAAGGAAAAGAAAAGGATAGCTTTTCTTTCTCATTCGATTGTCTTGCTTTGTCGTTCAGAGTTTGCAAGAAAAAAGGAGGGGCAGGAAGAAGCGAAACGCCTTTTCGGTTTGTCTTTCTGCTGCAGAATCCAATCGTCCACATTGAATTACAACAGCACATACAGGGTGTGCATTCGCCTGCCTGCCTGACTTTTTGTTTTCAGGGTGTGAGGGGAGCACAAGCAAGCCTGGCTGCTGCCTCCCAAGGACCTCCCCTTTCGCTGCTCTCTGCCGTCGAGTGCGAGGGAAGAAAGGACCGAGACCGGAAGCTTTCTATTGGTCCTCCCGTCGATCCTCAAGAGCTCCTCCGACGGCTCCTTATCCGAGCAGAAGACTCCTCCAGACGCAGGAGGTATCACGGAGAATGCACGGTGTGCAAAGGAGATGCGGGCAGATTGAAGACCTGTGTGGTACATCGGTGCGTGTTCGACGGTCGTTTGCTAGGTGTCGGGAGACAGCGAGAGCTCCCGGAAGGATCTGGAGAGATCCCTGTGCCGAGGTGCGGATTCTCGGCGTCCGGTTTCTCCAGTCTCTGTAAGATCCACTCGCAGGTTCGTTGGTTCGTTCGTTCGTTGGTTGTCTGCAGGGGGGGGAACGATGAATGATGACATGAAGGGGAGTGGGAAAAGACGTTGCGATATCTCTCTGATTCCCCCTCTCTCTGTAACGCACCTGCTGCGACTCACCAATTTTTCGGGATGGATCTGGAAGCATGGCTGTGAAGTCTTTGTTTGACTTTGACGCAGGTAGAAAGTGTCTAGGAGGCGTTTTTCTTTCTTTCTTTCTTTCTTTCTTTGTTTCCTTTCTTTCTTTCTTTCTTTCTTTCTTTCGATCGATCGAACCCAGAACACGATTCGTCTCTATTCAGAAATCACTAAATTGTGAAGAGGATTCACGGTGATGTCGGATCCGAGATGAGATGATAGACGGTGAGGGTGCAAAGCGTAGTGGGTGAGCTTCACAATCAAAGAACGAAATTTAAAGCGTTTTTTCTGTCCTATCTCTCCTTTCGTTTCTCTTCCTAGGGTTTTTCGGATTGGTTTTGTCAGGTCGACAGACATACGTGTGCGTTTTGTGTTTTCCCTCTCTCCTCTTTGCTGGCTGTGTGCAGGAGCTTGAGAGAGCTCTTGGGTTTCTCCCTGCGCTGACGATTCCCCCCTTCTGGTCTGAACGGCCGGACCTGCAGGGTGAGTGAGTGGGTGGGTGAGTGAGTGCAATAGTCTGCTCCTAGGCACGTCCCTGCGTGAGTGTGTAAGCGAAACAAAGGAAGGGGTGGTAGGAGCGAATTGAGTTCCATTTTGTGTTGAAGAAGAGTCGGTTTTCTTTCTTTCTTTCTTTCTTTTTTTCTTTGTTTCTTTCTTTCAGCAGGAAGAGCGACGGTGTGGGGAGGAGGAGGTAATCAAGAGAACAAAAATTTTGATTGAGGCGTCTATTGGAGTACTGTTGGAAGTTCTCATTGCTTTCATAGTTCACTCTTTCTCTCGTTTCTCCCTTTTGTGTTTCCATCACCTCTTTTGATCCCTCACTTTGTCCAATCTGCAGGGGTCATTAAGGGAGTAGTGCCCCCAGTTGCCGGGGTCTTCTCACCTCCGAGGGGAGGGGGAGGGCCCCCGTCTCTCTCTCAAGCGGGGGATGAGGGGGAACCTGGGACCGCGCTTGTCGATGGGGACCTGCAGGCAATCACCCCTGTGGTGGTCTACGCTGTACAACAGCTATCCTTTAGTTCGCCCCGGGTGGTGGCGGCCTTCCCGGATAAGCCGGGGGCAGTTCTGGTGATCGACGGGGGTGGGCCCGATGGCCGGGGCCCCGGGGCCTTCGTCACGCGCCCCCTTCTAGTTGAGGGGGGAGGGTTCGGGTGGCCTCAGCATGCGGGAGGATTCAACCCCCAGACCCCGGCGGCCCTGCCGCTTCCCTCGGGGGCGCCGTCGGGCGTTCACATGCGGGGGGGCAGTGATGGGCGTGGGAGACCGTCAGGAAGAGGGAGGGGGGACGCAAGATGGGGGGCGGGCCCTGGAGGCAGCGGTGTGGGGTGCTCTCGTGGCGGCCGTCGCCTTTCCTCTTCAAACTACTCAGGAGGGGGGGATCGAGGAGGGTCTGCTCATTCTTATTCGCCCTCTTACCCTGTGAATAACTCCGCGTCGGGCAGCAGGAAATTGTCGGAGGTTTCGACCCCGCCCTCGTCAGTCTCCGCTTCTGCCTGCGCCACGCCCCTGTCGCATAGACAACAACAACAACAATCGGAAGGGTATCGTCACCGACGGTCACCGCAACAGCAGAACCCGGAGGCCCATCTTCGTGATGGAGCTGTCTGGAGAGCCAAAGAGCAAACTGCCGCTGCCACTTCTCCCTGGCCGAACTCCAGGGAGGCTGAGGGAAGGCGTCACTCCAAGACGTCCCCTGCTGTGCTGGAGGGAAGACCCAAAGGTGACCGACAAGTCGGCAGCAGCAGCAATAGGGGAGGACACGGAGAGGGGGGAGGAGGAAGTGTATGGGCAGCAACGAATCCCAGTAGTCATCTTCCACCCACGAAGGGGTCTTCCTCCGCCTCCCATTCCGTCTCTCACGTTAACCCTGCTTCAGCGAATGGGGGAGCATCAGGATCTGTCCTAGCCCCCATTACCGTCTTCCCACCTCCCCCCGGAGCTTTGAAGCAAGCCCCCCCTCCTGGGCAGGATCATCAGCCGTTAGCAGGCAGAGCAGAAAGTGCCGCCCCTCCAGTCTTGAAAGAAGAAAAGAGCAGTTCGATGATGACGTCGAGAGGAGGACAGGCTCAGGTGCAGCTTGGACCTTCCTCCACACTCCCTCCATCTTCCAACCTTCCTACCGAGACCCTCCCGGCAGTTCCCCCGAGGGGAAATGGAGAAACACTTCAATCCTCAACGCCTGACCCTGAAGAAACCGGCAACCGAAAAGCCCCCTCTTCAGGAGTACAGCTGCCAAGCAAACCCCCGTCTCCGTCCTCCACCCCCTCGGCGTCCCCAGCAGAAAGCCATCCCAACTTCGTCCAACAAGCACGGTCAACTTCCGCCCCTGTGCACTCTCCTAGTAAACAGCACGCCGACGGTAGACCGTCTTCAGGTGCGATACTAAGGAGCCAAGAATCAACCGAAAACAAGTCCAAACCGTCAGCTGCCATTCGTGCAGTGACCCTGTCGGCCCCCACCCCTGCAGCTGCTTCTGCTGCCATTTCGTCTTTTGAAGGTTGCTTGCCCTTCGACGCTTCCGATCTTTTTGCCCCCCTTGACCCTCCAACGGGTAGCAAAGACTGTTTCGGTACCGGAACTAACGTGTCACCCCTGAATCCTCTATGGGAGAACCATACCCCCCAAGCCCCCCCAAAGCCGGTCGAGGTCTCGAGTGCTGCTGCCAGGGGCGATGTCGGGGGTGATCGGTCTCCGCAGACCGTTGTGGCTGCACCCGATCGAAACTTTGTCTCAGGAGACGGAATTCGCGTTATTGGGACAACAGCTGCAGGGGGGGGGTCTCTGAAACAGCTTGTCACCCCTGCCCAGGGCACCCCTGTGTCCTCCCCCTTTGTCTCTCCAGATGATCTTGTCGGTAAAGACGGGGAGGCCTCCCGGGGGGCAGGAATTTCCTCAGCAGGGACCGGATCCGCAGGAGCTGCCGGTCAGACCGGTCTGACTCCGTCTCCTGTTCCCGTCCCCTTGACTATCGGTCCCTTGAGGGAGACGGCGGGTGAGGGGGGAGGAGACTCTGTATGTCAATCTCCTTCGCTTTTTTCAGTTTCTGTGTGCTCGTGCCACCAGAAGGGTTCACGCTCGAAGTCGGACAAACAAACCAGCGCGGTGGGGCCGACCGTGTCGTCAGAGTCCAGTTCTGCCCACTCCGCATCCGTCTCTGCTGGGCGTCAGCATCTGGGGGTAAGAAAGGGAGGGCAAGGGGATGGGGTGGCAGAGGACGCCAGCAGACGGAGTGAAAGGGAAAGAGAGTTCAGCGGGGGGACCCAACACAGTGGGAGGAGCAGAAGCGGAGGAGCAGAGTCATCTGCCCCCCCTGCGACAGTCACTGCAGTCCCGATGAATGCGCTTCCACAGCCGCAGACAGACAGAGATTCCGGCCCCGCCCCCTCTGTCGTGTCGCAGGGCGCCTCCACGTGTGTCTTCTGCAACAACACAAGTTTCACCAACGTGCAGCAACAACAGCAGAGACGAAGCCCTGCGCTGTCCCCCCTCCCGGAAGGCTCGGAGCTTCAGGCGCCAGCCTCGTCTGTGGTGAGGCCTGCAGTCATGAGCGGGAGGGGGGAAACAAAGGTGCCGAAAGATGAGGGGGACGGGTATTGGGAGGGTGCCACGTGGGTGCTCAGTGAAGCAGGGAGTAGCGGGAGTGGGGGGGGCAAGTCGTCGTCTTTGTCATTTGAGAAGGATTCAAACACAGGCAAGAGTAGTGGGGGCCTCGGCCTTGGACACGTTCGGTCTTCCTCCTTCTCTCTTCCGTTGTCTACAGATCATTTCCCGGCTCTGGGGGGCCCTTCATCATCGGGGCGTTCGCGCGGGGGGTCCAACGTTAGGAGATCAGCACAGCCGCCTGCTCAGGCACAGGGCGAATCACAAGAAGATCCTGCACAGACGACGCAGGCGCAGGCGCAGGGGGGGGCTGCAGAATCTGCATCTGTACCGCCACCTGCTGGAAGTCGCGCGAGTGCCTCTAGTACCAGTCGCGGTCATCCGGTGTTTGCAGCAGTGGCGGGCGTGTCAAGTTCCCTTCCTGTTGTTGTGGAAGAGAAGGAGACCGAAGAGGAGACTTCCCAAAGAGCAAGCGGCAACGTCAAGGGAGAGTCTGCTGAGAGCGCAGATGTGCAAAAAGAAGGGCCGGGGAGCGGCACAGGGGGAATTCCTGAAGAGTTGCCTCGTCTGAAGGTAGGTATGTTGGGTCGAAGAACACCTTTACTTCATGCTTGTCTCTCTGTGCTGCTCCCTTGTTCTTATTATCTGCCTGCCTGCCTTCTGTCTTCATTGCTTTGTTGCCCTGATCCTCATTGGCATTGCTTGATGAGACTCACTATCTCGGAAAGTCTCTTTTCTGCGTTCTTACCTTGAACCTTGACCAATTTTCGTGCGCTCTTCTTTCGTTCTGTCCTTTCTTTTCCCTCTTGCGTTTCTTTCATTGCCCACTTTCTGGCGTTCTCTCTCTCTCTCTCTCTCTCTCTTCTCTCTCTCTCTCTCTCTCTCTCTCTCTCTCTTCTCTCTCTCTCTCTCTCACTCTCACTCTCACTCTCTCTCTCTCTCTCTCTCTCTCTTTCTCTCTTTCTCTCTCTTTCTCTCTCTCTCTCTCTCTCTCTCTCTCTCTTTCTCTCTTTCTCTCTCTTTCTCTCTCTCTTTCTCTTTCTCTCTCTCTTTCTCTCTCTCTTTCTCTCTCTCTTTCTCTTTCTCTCTTTCTCTCTCTCTTTCTCTCTTTCTCTCTCTTTCTCTCTCTTTCTCTCTCTCTCTCTCTCTCTCTCTGTGTGTGTGTGTGTGTGTGTGTGTGTGTGTGTGTGTGTGTGTGTGTGTGTGTGTCTCTGTGTGTGTGTGTGTGTGTGTGTGTGTGTGTGTCTGTGTGTGTGTGTGTCTGTTTCTGTGCAGAGCTGGAAAGAGGTGCTCATGAGGAAAGCCCCTACCCCCCCTCCCTCCAGGCAAACACCCCACCACCACCACCACCACCACCAGCAGCAGCAACAACACCAGCAACAGCCGTCTTTGCAAGATGTCCAGCAATCAAACGCTTTGCCCGTCACCCCCAAGAGGTCTTCCCAGACCTTCTCCGCTGTGCCTCACGCAGCGACGGAAAGAGAAAACGCAGCGTCGAACTCAAACACGAACAAGAGCACTGAAGACGCTCATACGACCCCCGGAGCTGTACCCTTAATCACGGTTCCGACAGCTCTCTTCCCTGCATCACCTCCGAATCCACCTTCCGGGGCCACTCCGTCCCTGTCGCCTTCCACGATTGCGCTGGCCGTCACACCCCCGCGCCCTGTGACCTGTGATGCGACCGCCACCGCCCCGTCTTCGTCAGCAGCCTCTCACCCAGCGGCAGCAACGGCAAAACCAGTGTGCCCCTCTTCTCAGTCGAGAAATTCGATCGACGGAGAGGACCTCAGTAGCCGGCGCGTGTCGCAAGAGTCAAACTCAACGACTTTGCAGAAGCCGACGGAGGACAGGAACAGAGAACGCCCACCGCCGAGCGACCTGAACCGTTTTGTACACAGACCGACCGCTGTACAGGTCATCGACGCGGAGCACATCGGTGAGTGGCGTCTTGCATGCTTATGTTTTCCCTTCCCTTCCTTTGGTGAATGGACCCAGTCTCCATTCATTCGTGCAAATCGACTGGGCAGTCGACACACATGTAGCCCGATAGCCTGAGCTCTCTGTTCGTTCGACTTTCCTTGTAGAGTGAACGCTGTGCCTGCATGTCTTAGCATGCAGAGAGCACCCACCCACCCACCCACTCTGACTGTTGTTTTTTCTTTCAGTCTTCAGATATCAGTCATGCTGGCTGCCCTTTTTTCGTGCATTTGGTTTTCTGACTGCGTGTCTGCAGTTGTCTGTGAACCTTCAAGCGTGTCTCTCTTTCGAGCTCCGGCACCCCGACGAGACACGGCAGCCCCGAAAGAGAAGCCGCAGAAAGGAACAGGAACAGGAGCAGCGGCAGAAAAAGAAAAAGCAGGTCACGAAACTGAGGATCGGAGGACCCCTCCAGACCCTCAGCAGAGATTTGCTTATCATCCCACACAGCAGCAGCAGCAGCAGCTTCCTCCTACTCCCCGCCCCTTTTTGGAAGACGGGCCCTTCGAGGTCGTCTGGAGAGCTCCCCCACTTGTTCCCCCATGCTCTTCCTCTTCCTCTTCATCCGCCTCTCCCTCCCCCCCCGAGGCTCCCCCCACTGCATGCACGGGTGCACCTGTCGACAAGGGGGCAGCAGGACGGACTTCGAACATGCAGTTGAAGCATTCCGCACAGAGTTCGGCGAAGGAAGGGGATCTTTCCCTGACTCTATCGGACGGTGAAGAGTCTGATGCCTCTGAGGGCAGCACACGGAAGAGCGGCTTGCGCAGACAGAGCCACACCCACCATCAGCACTATCACCCCCACCGCAAAAAAGAAAAGGAAGCATCACACCTTCAATTGCAGCACCAGAAGAGCAGACGGAGTTCTGCTGCAACTGTGATCGGGAAGGATGGGGGCGCTGAGAGTGAAGATTCCCTGAAGGGAAAGAGAGACAGCCACCAAAACTGCAAACAAGAGACAGAAACGCAACAGCAAGGCGAAAAGGCCGCGGGATCATCCGGTGTTGTGCCTCCTTCAACAAAGGCTGTGCAGTCGCCCCCTTCTCCCTTCTCTTTCTCTTCTATCGTTGACCTATGCTGCTTGGGGACGCCACAGTCGTCCCCCCAGTCATCTAGTCACCCCACAGCGCCTTCTTCCCACACAGGCACCTCTTCACACCCCCACCCCCAGCCTTCCGGAGGAACCCTGACAGGAGTTTACGTTTTGGACGAGAGGGAGCGGCAGGTGTTTCATTTGAGATGGGACGGGGGGAAGCTGCTCAGATCTCTTGGAGGGTTGGGCAAAGGCTCAGACCCAGGAAAGCTCGCCAGACCCGTCGCCATCGCACTCGACACTCAGAGGTGGGCTGGCTGGGCCGATTGATTGATTGACTCGATCTGTGTTTCTTTCTTCCAATCAATCAAGGAGATCGCGCTGAGGGAAGGAAGGATCGTGAGTGTCGACAAAACAGACAGACAGACAGTCACCTTGAGAGAGACGCATCGGAAATTCGCGGGCCTCCCTTCTTTCCTGTGTTAGGGTTAGGGGGGATTATACGCCTTCATCCATTCTCTGTTGCCTCTCCCTTGCACCGAAGTCGTGCACCCAGCTGAGTCGCTTCATCTTGCGCCTTCTGCGTCAAAAAGGGCTTGGGCTTCCCTCGCGCTTTGCATTTCTTGCATTGCAGTGTTTCGTGCTCCTCTTTTCTCTTCTTTCCTTGCTGACTTTTCTTTTTCTTCCTTTTGTCGTTGAATGCAGGAATTTGCTCTGGGTCGCCGATAGAGGTTTGTCGAGCGGAAGACTTTTGGCGTTGTCCCTGCTGTCCCGGGACGGGCTTCCCATTTTCCTGCTTGACTTTGAGAGGATTCAGACCCCCCACGCTGCCCTGGCGGCAGCCGCTGTGAGCACGGGGGTCTCGGTGGCAGCGATGCGAGCCTTCTCGGATGGTGTGACGAGTCTTGGCCGTGGAGGTGAGAGCACAATCGGTGTATGGAATGCAGGCGGTGTAGGTAGGAGCCTGGGAGTGCATGGGCATGGGGGAGGCTTAGGAGGGGGGTCCTCTGAGGTCTGCCGTTCACTTCTCCGAGCTACCCCTAGCAGCCTGGCATTCGACAAGTACACAGACTCTCTGTCGGTGTGTCTGGACTCACACCAAACAGTTCTCGTTCTGCGTCTCGCTTCCCTCCCACCCGCTCCATCCTCGAACGAGAAAGAGGCAGAGACAGAAAGGGAGAGGGAGACCGAGCGCCTAAAGAATGTCCAGAGGGAAAGAGAGAACCAAAAGCCAGCACACGAACAAATGGGCGATACCAGCACCTCTCCCCCTTTCCCAGTCGACTCTCCGTCCTTTCTCTTTGTCCCAGACTTCGCCCCCGCTGCTACTTCCCGCTGCACTGCCGCGATCAAAACCTTTCAGAATATTGGGGGCCCAATGCGGCAGGTGCACAGGCCCTTGATGCATCACCCCGGAGGGCAACACCATGAACCTTCCCACCACCCCCCTCGACTCGGCTTCTTCCCCCAGACAGCCTACTGTTCTCACCAGCAACACCAAACAGCAGCGCGGGGTCCGAATATCATCACAGGGTCTCCAGCTCCAGCCGTGCAACAAAGAGACGTTCCCAGTTTCGCCCCCCCAAACCAACTTCCGGTTGCGTCTGAGGATCGATACTCCCCTCACACGGGAGCAGGATCTGTGCCTTCGCCTGGAAGGTCCACAAGCGCCCAATCCCCGGGAGTCACGCGCCTCCCTCCCCCCCTCTCCCTTTCCCCAAGTCCCTCCCCTGTTCCGTCCGACAGAGCCAGCGAGGCCGAGACCACACACTCCCACTCACCCTATGCAGGGGCCTCCCAGACCGCTCCATGGTGGCATCCGATAGTGGTCTCCAGGTTTGTATACCTGACCCCTACCGAAGTGCGGATGGTGTCGAAGGTCTGGGAATGGAACGGGCAGCTCGAGGGTCCCCCCAATCATCCCCCGAGGTCTTCACAGACAGGCTCGGCCTTCCCTCAAACAAAAGGAAGCACGGCGGGACGAGGGCAAAAAACCGGGAAGAGGGAGAAAACAGAAAACGATGACTCGAAAATTCCTCCATCCCTCCCACCTCCACGCTTCAGCTACGCAGAGATCGTCAAGGCATCCCATCCTCCTGCGACTGCAGCTTCTGCTGTTGGGGGGGGGCATGCAGGGGTGAGTGCCTCGTCGCAGAGCCTGGCTCTTCCTGCCTCCCATTCGGTCTCTGCGGTATCGTCATCCAGTTCATCAACTGGCCTAGTGCCGTCATCTGCTCCCACCCAAGGAAATGTCTCCTCTCGGACCACCTTCGGCATCCCTCCCATGCAAGCCTCGAGCCTGCCTGTCATATCCGCCAGTCACGAACAAAATGCTTTCCGGGGCCCCACGTCAACCAGCGCCGCTACCGGAACGGCTTCTGCTTCTGCTTCCGTTTTGTCTTCAACAGCGCTTACAGTAGTCCGCCAGTCGCAGGCAGCCCCTCCGGCTGCTGCGTCTGCCTCTGGACCGAGACCAAAACCAAGGGAGTTACTCCGTCCCTGTCTCTTCCTCCAATTTGCTTCGCCTGCAACCACAGCCGCAGAAATGCCGTCTGCTGTGTGCGGTTGCTGTCTGCCGAGGGCGGGAGAAGGAGAAGGCGGAGGGGCAGGGGGATTTGGTCAGGGGGTAGTTGGAGGCGGGGGGTTGGGAGCGATGCGCGCTTCTCTTGTTCCCTTTCATTCCCATTCCCATTCCAATTCAAATAACAACATGCTATCAGGCGGCGGTCCTCCAATGGCTCGGGGATGGGGAGCGGGGACTTCCGCCGCCGCCGCCGGAGCATGTCCAGGCCAAATCCCGCTTCCTGGCGGTGCATGCGCGTGCCTGGTCCGACTCGTCGGACTGCCCGCTGGCTCACCCGGGTGCGTTGATGGCTGGAGTGTGAGTGGTGAGGGTGTAGGCAGAGGGCTTGCATGTCTTTATCGTCCGGTGTCTGTGTGTGTTCTTCCTCCCGTGTCTTCAGACAAGCAGCAGCAAGTTTCTACCTGGGGTGGGTCTGCAGGTCGTGGAGTCGTGGGGGGTGGAACTTTAGGGGGTGGCGGCAGCTTCCGGGATGGAGGTGGTGACAGAGGGGGGCGAAAAGACGGAAGAAATGGGGGCAGAGGCGGAGGAGGAGGGGGTGGGGGAAGGGATCGGGATCGGAAGGAGAGGGGAAAAGAGGGTCGATCTGAGCGCCTCGGCAGCTGGGGGGGGCATCCCACTGCTGCTCCCCAAGATATGACAAGTACCTTGAATCTTGTTGTCTCTGACGCTGGGCTCTCTCGTCTTCTGTTTTTGCGGGTTCTGGTGGGTCTGGATCCCTTCAGAGGAAAGTATGGGGGGGCGGGACGCCGAGAAGGAGGACAGGGGGGGTGATCATCTCACCCGTAAGCAAGTCGGGGGTGATCAAGATGGAGATTTCATACTCGATTCCAAGGGTTGTGGTGCATGTAATATAAATTAAGTAGAATTCGAATTCGGGTCTTTTGGAGTCAGAACGCGTGTTAACTTAATCGATCGGTTGATTAATGTGCTTTTCTCCATTGTTCTGTGTAGCGCTGGGAGCATGCATGTCTTACAGACCTGTGTAGCACTCGTTTTCAGACCTCGAGTCAGACCTAGTCCTAGACCTATAGTCTCGGATTTGAATTTGAATAGCCAGAAGGCTGATTGTTGAGTTAGAACCATATCGACATGTACATGCATGCAACACACAATATTGAATACAGACACGTCTCGCTTTTCAACACTTCAATTAATTGTTCACCTAGATAGTTGTTCCTAGAGTTGTTCAATGTTGTTCACGTATTTGTTCACACGTTTTTCCTAGCGATTTTCAACGTCTGTCTTTTATTGTATTTTCTCAATCTTTCATATATTATTGAACTTTAAATTTCGGGTCAGACAACTACTTTTAATATGTATTACATTTTTTAAAAAACTACATATTTTTTGTTCATTTTTCTTTTGATTGCTAGTTTGATTGACTCGAAAAACGATTTCTGTGAGGGGCATTCCGCCTAATAAGAAGACTGAGTAATAAAGGGCTGGCAAGCGTCAGGCAGATGTGGGCCGGCCGGACGGGGGACCCGGGCCATATAGTGTGCATGGGTGTATCACGAGGCCGCGCATCATGAAGTCGGGCATGCTTTCATTAAGTGATTTTGGTGAAGTGCCTGCTTGATATGTCTGCTTGACGTCATCACTAAGAATGCTCGAGATTGACATTAACTGCTAGACCAAACTAACCGATGTCTGTCAGACTTTAACCACCGGTATCTGATATTATTAAGACTCCTGTAAAACAGCTTACATCTGGTAGTTCAGAGCCTCGTTCCACCCTCAGTGAAGGGAGAGCGCTCTTGTTGAATTCAGTGTACTCAGACTGGTTCAGTCTACCAACTGTCGACTCCATACATCGATGGAAGGTGTGACAGAGGATGTACCAGCTTCGGGGATTCTGCACATCGTCGGGGCCATTAAAGGACTGTCTCAGCGGATTGACTCTATGCAGGCGATGCAAAACCTGTATGGAGAAACTCTGCAATTACTTGTTTCTCAAGCCCCTCAGGAATCTGTCCAGGCAACGGTGACGTCACCTGCCATTGTGCCAGCCCAAAGTACAACTACATCCTCATTGCACTACATGAAGCTGTGCGAGGCCCCTACTCTGTTCTCTGGAGTGAAGGCCAAGCTGACCAGGTGGTTGAAAGACTTAGAAGACTTCTACAAACTGGAGAAAGTGTTAGACCTGGACAAAGTACTAGTGATAAAGAACAGAATGTTCCAGGACCTGAAGGAATGGTTTGACCTCTATGAGGTCAAGAACGGACCATTCTAGAACTGGGAGTCGTTAAAAGCTGCCCTCATCGAGCATTATTCAGACACACTGGCCAGACAGAAGGCCAGAAAGGACCTAAAAAAGTGCCGATACACTGGAGCTGGGGTTAATAACTACAATAAGCGATTTAAGCCGCTTGTCGCGAAACTGAAGGGCCGGTTGATCAAAGAAGACATCGTTGAAGACTACATCTCTGGTTTGCCAGCAGATGTCCACCTTGAAACAAACAAGGCGCATCCAATCATCTTGATCATCGCCAAGAAGATGGCAAGTGAGCTTGAGGTCTTTTTCTCTGGTGGAGAAGGACCGCGAGGCGGGACATAAGACTTCCAAAGGCCGAGTGCCTTCGAGAGTGGTGGGGAGAGTGCCCGATGCAACTCTCCACTGGGACAAGAGGAAGGGCCCGTCCCTATGGATCTGTGTGGGGTCCGTCAACTCCCACCACCACTCATACTGGCAGAGAGGTCTCTCTGCATTGCAGAGGGAAGGTGTTTCAGATGCCGCCTCGCAGGGCATACTGCTAGGCAGTGTCCAGGTCCCTTCTCTGGACTCGGCGGAAACTTCTCTGGAATGCAGAGACTCACTGGTGGAGGGAACCCTCAGGACTCGTAGGACTATGGGAGATTCTGTGGAGACTTCAGGCAGGGGGGATGGGGGCAGGGCAGAGGTGGATAGCAGGGAGATTGCAGAGGGTTTGGAGCTCCATTCCCTAGTCCATTCCTGACCGCCCAAGCATGGCCACCTCTGGGCCAGTCACAGT
>JAHBMJ010002028.1:0-23542 GCA_018398765.1 Chromera velia | reverse complement strand
TGACGCTGAGGGCACGTCTGTTGCCTGGAAGAGCGAAATCTCCAGAGCTCCAGTGGGAGTCTTCTCACGGAGAGCTTTCTCTTTCTCTTCATGGAACGCGCTGCACTCAGGGAAACAGACAGACGGTCGCGTCGGTAGAGAGGCGCAAATATGCATTTGAAACCACTCTCAGAGCTGGGCGTTCACTCAGAAACGAAAGTCAGAAGGAAGGCTGTCAAACGAACCCCACCTAAGAGAATCCTTCTGCTGCCTATTTCATGCCCGTGCACGCACCTGAATTTTGAATTTCGCGGTCGCACTCTAGTGTGCAGTGTTCTTGTGTGTTGTCTCGCACCCCTTTCTATCCCCAGAACCAATCCAATAACCTTCCGAAAGACCGAGAGACACAGAAAAGAAATGTGCGGACACACCTCTCGTCTCTTTTCTCTATCAACATTACTAACCGCCTGCTTGACTAACGCATACCGACTCACGCTTGGTTGAAGAGCCAGGCGGGGAGGTTCTCCACTACACCTGAAAATAAGACAGGCAAGTGACTGATTGAGTGACTCATGGAATATAAGCATCGCTCGTCTTTCCAGAAAGAAGGTCTCGATGGCGAGAGAGAATGTATGGAGATACACTACTGCTGCTGCTGCTGCTGCTGCTGCTTCTGTAGGTGCCAAGCAGGTCAAAGGACGTACTCGTAGACACAGAGAAAAAGAGTCAGACAGAAAGACGCACGGACAGACAGAGACAGGCAGACAGACAGACAAAAAGTCAGACAGACAGACAGACGGACAGACAGACAGACAGACAGACAGACAGACGGACGGACGGACAGACAGACAGACAGACAGACAGAAAGACAGAAAGACAGAAAGACAAAAAGACAGAAAGACAGACAGACTACATCGTCTTTTCTTTTCCTTTTTCTCCTTCTTCATTCTCTTCTGTTTCTTTCTTTCTTCTTTTGGCGCGCTCTCTCAGTGGAAGGGTACCAGAGCTCCAGACCGACAGACAGACAGAAAGACAGACAGACAGACAGACAGAAAGACAGAAAGACAGAAAGACAGAAAGACAGACAGACAGAAAGACAGAAACGCAGAAGGACAGAAAGACAGACAGACAGAAAGACAGAAAGACAGACAGACAGACAGAAAGACAGAAAGACAGACAGACAGACAGACAGACCGAAAGACTGACTGACGGAAAAGAGGAATTTTCCCCTGGACGGTCCACCTGACAAGATCAGATGCGGTGACACCTACAGGCAGACGCACAAGCAGGCAAGCAGGCAGGGAGAAAAATAAGAAAAGCTGACTACATCACGAGAAGCTGCAGGGAACGGTTCCCACACACCGATCTCCTGTATCCTCACACCGATTTGCCTCGCGTTGATGCGCACAGGACATCTTTGCACCCAGCTCCCTTCGCTCTGTTGCTTTTTCTCTCAGGAAGAAGGGCGGAGGGGGGCGGACCCTCGATAGACCCCCGATTGCACCTCCTAGCTCCGTGGGCTCTTTCTCTCTGCGTGCATGTCGGTCCCCACTCCCCATTCTTCCTCTTCGCTATACTCCCCCCAGAAGGCAGATGCCTCCGTGACAATCTCGCATCGACCGACCATGTCTTGTGTTGATGAGTGCAATCCAGAGAAGTGCGAGGAGAACTTTGTGCGTCAGCGCGGGGGGCTGCGGGCAGTCGTCTTCCGAATCTGTGCGGCAGAGAAAATTAGGAAAGGGAGAGTCGGATGTGCTATGGTTGCTCGGACATTGATACAGGGAAGCCTGAAAGTGGCATATTGCCGGAAGGACCCGAGAAACAATGCAAACACATGTCGAAAAGGGAAGGCAGAAAAGACAACGCCAGACGCACAAAAAGAAAAGACAAGCAACAACAAAAACGCACCGTCCTCGTCTTCCTCTGTTGACTCAACGTGATTCTCGCCCCCCTTCCCTTTCTTCTTCTTTTTCTTTTTTCGTGATTTTCTCGTTTCCTCTCCACTGCTGTCTGCCCCTACCCCCGCCAAACCCACACGACCCCCATCATGCTGCCCCAAAAGTGAAGATGCCCCCCCGAGGTGACCAAAACGCTCCTCGAACATCTGCAGAAAGAAAGAAGCACGATTGATTCATTTTTGTGTCTTGCATCGTGTGCTTTACATGGGTGAGCTGTCTGCAAGAACGAGAAGGTGAAGGATCTTCCGGCAAGGTTTTTCGATAAGATGGAGAGAGAAGAGGAAAGGCAGTGAGACCGACTTCAAATCAACACTATCCGATCCATCCCCAACTGCGAATCATGCAGTAAATTTCCACTTCCAAAGAGGCCCTCTAGGTGAAGGTTCTCTCTCCCTTGGTCAGGCTCCACACGCTCACACAAAAAGGCGACAGCGCGATTGTTTCTGCAAACAACCGCGCTTTTCCATGGAGCATGATAGTCGCACGCCTGCGCGGTCGATGCCATAAAAAGATGCGCGCGCAAGCACACATCCTCTTACCCGCCGACCGTCCCACAACCTCTTCTTCTGAACTCAGATCCCGATCTCAGTCAGAATTCTACGATCTGAGTCATCACATGAACTCAACCTTTTCCCTAAAACGGACCCCCCCCCCCTCACCTTTTCAACACAACGTCCTCTCTCGAAGTTGCGAAGTCTCTTCAGACCCTTCCGTCTCTGAAAGAAGGACAGGAAGGACAAAATTCCATCAACAAATTAAGATCATGCATACACTCAGAGGGCAACCAGTGGAGCTCTCATCGGCGCAGACCAAGGAAGTCAAAGAGACGGTAGGATAGCAAAGAAGTATGCATGTATTTGCTTGCAGTTGATTATGTCCGTTCCGCCTGCACTCATCCCCTCTCCCTCCGTCCCAACTTTCACTCCCCCTATGCGAGTGTGTTCATGTGCTTGCATTCATGGTGACCTGCACTCCTTTCCTTCACTGAGGAGTCTTTCGGAAGTCTGCATGCCTTCTTTCATATTAACATTCCAAGCACATAAATGCTGAGAGATAGGGGCTATCATGAAGACCAGCTTTCTACACTGAAGCTAAATAAATGCAGGAAGAAAAAGAAGTCCACAAGACACTGCAGACCTCCAAGAAAGGGCGCAACTGATCGTCTGTCAGTTCCCACACAGGCGTCTGTGAGGAGGCATCTTCTTGACTCGCTACCCGTCTTCTCCACCCCTCCACCCACGCCTCCTCCCTCTCTTCCTCGTGTTCTGACGCCGCCTTGTTCTCCCCTTCCCCTGCCTGTCTTCTTCTTCTGTCTGACTCCATTGCCAAAAGCAGAGCCAAAGCATCGTGCTTGTAAATACGTCGAACCTGCGGAAGGAAACACGAGGGGAGGGAGCCGGGGAGGAGGAGAGGGGAAAAGCTAGGCAACACCGCGAGGTACTTTTTTTGTTAACTCCCTGCGGCTGCTTCAAAGACACACAAAGACACACACACACACACATACACATACACACACACACACACACACAGAGAGAGAGAGAGAGAGGGAGAGCGCGGGAGAGGGAGGGAGGAAGGGAGAAAGAGAGAGATCTGACTTACTGACTGACTGACAAGTGCATGTACTTTCCTTCCAGACCCCCTCTCGCCCTCCTGTTGATTCAAACGACGCGGACCCCTGCCCTCCGCCCCCGTCCCCCCACTGCCTTTCTTGCCCTTGCCCCCTCCTTTCAACACGGCGACTTCATCAGGCAGCCATCCGAGTCGACGCGCCGACGCTGCCCTCGTGAGTCTCCTCATGCTCATCCCCAAGACCCCTGTCAGTGCCACCGTCTGGTCGTCCATCAATGCCGCTCCTGTGGGGTTCCGTGCGAGGATGTGCTCAGAGATCCTGTCCAGAGAGGGAGCCTGGCCTCGTCGCTGTCTATACCCGGCACTCACCTGTAGATGCGTTCATCCATCCATCCATACAGGATCGATCAGTCAAGGGGAAAGGAGAAGAAGAATCAGACAGACCATTCAGAATAAACGCTTGCTCTCGCAACTAAGGCAGGACAGCAAGACCGCACTGTTGAGGGAAGATGAGAATGACAAGGGATCCAGAGACTTCCGGAAGGACGACAGAGAGACAGACGGATGCGCACCAGAGGTCTCTGGCGGTATGCTTTTCAGGCAAAGACAGATACGACACGTCAGACAGGGCTGATTCGGACGTGCGCGAAACAGTGAAAGGTCTGCGGAAGCAAAAGTCGGACAAAGTACATGAGCTTGAAAGGACACAAGGAAACGGACAGAGTTGCGCTTTGTTACGACCTGCTCGTAGCGCCCCCTTGAAAGCATGTTGGGAGGAAAACAAGGCAACTTACGACATGGCTGACCTTCTGTGCCTTCAATCTTCTCATCACAGCGTCCTTTGCAAGCTTCAATTTGAGCCGCTTCTGGTTTTGTGACCCTTCTCCGTCCTGTCCTTCCTGCTCCTGTCTCCGCTCTAGCACTTCCAATTCTTCAAGTATCCTGCTTCTCTTCTGCTTCTCCACATCTTCCCACCCTTGCTGTAGCGCTTCTTCTCCAATCGGACCTTTGGGGAGAGTCTTGGCAACTGTCCGCGCACTCACTGGGATAACATGGACAGAAGACGGCAGCTCTCTTTCTCGAACAGCCAGAGCGGTTCTGCTCACTCTCTTTCGTACAGAGGCAGACGAAGAAGCGGAGGCTGATGGCCGCTCGTTTCCGTTCTGCTTTCTCTTCCTTTCGGTATTGATGATTTCTCCGTCTTCCCCAGGAGACGAAGACGAAGAGGAAGAAGAAGAAGAAGAAGAATCAGCTTCCTGATCAGAAGAACTTATCCTGGTGCCTCTCTTACCTTCATCAGATGACTTTGGGTCCTTCTCCTTCTTCACGTTCAAATTCCTGTTAGAAGGCAAACGGAAAGAATCATCTCCCTTCCCTTTTCGACCCCCTGTTTGACTTGCCTCTCCACTTTGTTGCGACTCTTCACTCGAGCTCTCATCACTATCTTCTTGCCCTTCACTTTCATTCTCTGACACGCTCTCCTCGCCTTGATCTTTCAACGCTAGCATCCCTCTCCCTTCCCTCTCCCCCGCCTCCGATGCTCCCTCCCCCTCCTCGTCTTCGTCTTCTTCGTCTCCCTCCACAACCTCTCCTCGAAGCGCAAGAGCCGTCTCCTGCAGAACGCTGCCATTCGGGCCTCTTTTCTCTGAACTCTTTGAAAGCAACCCTCTCCCCTTCGGTGCAGCCCTGAGAGGAAACCGGACCCCGTCCAAATCCAATGCCACTGGAGGAAGGGCTGCGAGCCCACGCGGACCCGAGGATGCAAAATTCTTCGACACCAAACGGGCGTACGAACACCTTTCGGGACCCAGCAACTGGAGTACTGCAGACAGAAAGCAACAGGAATAGGATCTGGTGAGCGGGCCGGAAACAAAGCAGGCCTTGCAATCATCGCACAGATATGCGCACAAAACGAGAGCTCAACCAAACAATGGAGGAAGGGATAGACAGAAAGGACCAAACGTCCATCTTTCATGGCACGATAGAGAAACAAAACAATGACTCACTCATCCACTGACCTGTTGCAGGAAGGTTGTGTTCGCCAGGTAGAGCTACTCTGTTTTCTTCCTCCTCTTGCCCTTCTTCTCCTTTCCCAGCTTTCTCATCTGAAGACTCTTCGCTTTCCTTTTCCCTTTCCCTTTTCACTGACGCCTTTCTCGCTTTCCTTCCCTTTTCTTTCCCCTTCCCTTGTTCCTGTTTTGGCTTTCCCTTCTTTCCTTTTCTGCTCTCCGATGCATCATCCCCAGAGGATCGAGAAGAAGAAGAGGAAGAAGAGGAAGATGATGAGTCATCTCTCTCCCCTTCTGGTCCCTCTGCCTCCCCCCCGCTCTGTTCTCTTCCACTCCCAAATACCTCCACAGCCTCGGCAACACCCTCGACCTTCCTTCTCACCTGGAAAGTAAATGGATGCAGGCATAAGGAGTCGACATGAAGAGAGAAAAAAGGCGAGGTGACACAAGGAAATCTATCATGCCTTCGGTCACTTAGGGAAAGGAAGAAGTAAGAAAGGCAGGGATGTGACAAAGCAAAGACTGGCAACCATCGGCAGGAGGCAGGCAAAACGGCCTCATCTCCCGCTTCTGAAACGAAAGGAGCGAGCGAGAATCGAACCAAGCAAATGATATCATAGAAACAAAAGATCGTTCACGCTAGATAAAAAAAAGACGCCTTCCTCTCGAATCATCCCACCTGCAGGTGTTTTGGCATCTTCACTTGCTTTGTCCTGCACAGATGGAAGGAGAGAAAGGAAGGATACAAGGACAGTCTCTTCCTCACACACCGTTCTTCTCTTCTGCCTTCTCACCGTCTGCACCGGGCAAAAAAAGAGAAGCGGGGATCAGAAGAAAGGAGGAGACAGAGGATCTCTCAACTGACGAAAAAGTAAGTAGGAACGATCCAATTCCCCCCCCCCTGCCTTTTTCTTTCAAAGTTGTCTGTCTGACTGACGGCACACTCCATCGCCTCGAGGGGTCCGCAAAGAAGGCACACAGAGGGACGGCATGCTCCTCACAGAGAGTCAGATACTGAAGCCACACCTGCAGGCGGGCAGGGAGGCAGGGAGGCAGGCAGGCAGGCAAGCAGGCAGGGAAGCAGGGAAGCAGGCAAACAACGGATCTATTCAACAGAGAACAGTGTCATTCTTCCTGAAAGAGACCAAGGTACGGAAGCCACGTTTTCTGTTGTACGGTCTTCTCATGCGATCAGGGTCTCGGGCACGCAAGTCCACTTCTGTTCTCGTCTCGTCTCTTCTCAGCCGCCTGAGAGATAGATGGCCTGTGCATTGCAGCTCCGCTTTTGAAGGGGGAAATTCAGAGTGGGTAGGTCAAAAACTTACTCCTCTCGCTGAACTGACAGCCCCCCAAGCATGAGTCCCACCAACCAACCAACCAAACCCCCTGACAAGCGGCCCCTCGAGACTGCAACCCAATGGGGCAGGCCCTCTTCTGATGATGATTTGATTTCTCTAAGTCTCCGCCTTTCTTCAAAAGTTAAAAACACAAAATCTACAGTCCACCCACTCCGAAACATCACCGGTAGAAACAAAGAAGAATGAATGCGACACCCATCAAGTTGACCACTCCGACAGACTTACCTTTCGGGTTTCCGCCTCCACCCACGGGGAGAGCCCCCACACCTCCACCAGCTCTCTTGCCATCTGTCTCAGCATCAGTTGGCACCCCTTCAGAAAGTCCAGATGACTCACCACAGGAGGGGGGTCCCGAGGCAGGCCATGGAACTTCACCGCGTCTTTGCAGTCGTACACCCCCTCCCCCCCCTCTTTCGATGTTGCAACACGCCGAGTTACCCGCTCTCTCTCAACCACCCTGTCGATGTCACTCCCTTCACCATCATCTTCTCTTTCTGCCCCCCCCCTCTCGCTCCCACTGCCTTCATCCCTATCCATTGTGTCATCCTCTCGCCCCTCACCCTCAGCTGCCGCTGCCACAGGCTGCGATTGGGTCGCCGCCAAGACACGTGCTTGGGACGCCAGGGCGCCGCCCCCGTATGCTCCCGAGCCCACGTCGAAGGACTCGTGCACCATCTGCAGCGTGGCATGCTGCACAGCCCCGCACTGGCCGCACAACAGCTGGCCATCTGAAGTCCTTTGAACTGCATCCTCATCGCATTCTTCGCATCTCCTCGACATCTCAACTGGTCTGCTTCTTCCCGTTAGTACCTGTTAGTACTGGCACTGCATGAGAAGAAAAGAAAAGGCAGAGGGGAGAGGCAGATTCAAATACTCACTGATAACAAAGAAATGGGGAAATGAAGGAAGAGATAAAGGCCTGGAGACAGAGCCACCCGTCTACGCCGTCTCCTGTCCACGGCACGCGTCATGCACTCACCTTCTCTTTGCTGCAGACTACAGGGACTGATAATCGCAGAGCAAGGTGCACACGATTTTTTACTGTGGAAAGGAGAGATCAGAGGAGGGACTGAGGGTCATCTCGTCACTCCATTCACGTACCTTCTCCCTCAGCAGATACGGCACTAAATCAATGGCAGCCACCAGCACCTGCCCTGCATTTGTCGTCAAGCCTCATCCCACTCAGGCACCCCACAAGCTGTCAAAAACTCTTGACTGACAGCATTCCTCACCCAGCAGGACTAGGACCGCAATGTCTGTGCACAATTCTGTTGGGAATCTTGCAAGAAGTCAACTGCCGTCTCCAGTGGCACAAGGCCAGGCAATGATGGAACAGCGGGCCAATAATCCAAAAAGCAGAGCGACCCAGGGTCACCTTCCTCCTCACTGTCTGACTGCAAATCTCATTATGAGTAGTAGCCAATGTATGATACCGGTCGAGTCTCTAAAAAGAATCACAGGAAGTCAAAAGTTGACGCTTCAAAATTAATGGAGTGACGATGAGTGACATTGAGTGACTGAGACTGCATGCATGCGCGCGCGCACTCGCGCGCGTCGATGGCAAATTTTGCACGCGCGACAAACATGCATGAAATCGCCTGACCTTCGATCATGGGTGCATGTGTGACGATCCCTCGATCAGATTCCAATGGAAGAATGATTCCATCTGATTCATGATTGTTGCTGCACGGCTGACAGAGGA
The DNA here is from genome assembly GCA_018398765.1 of Chromera velia. Taxonomy (NCBI): domain Eukaryota; family Chromeraceae; genus Chromera; species Chromera velia. The sequence continues at coordinate 14,967 of JAHBMJ010002028.1, read as the reverse complement.
TAAGCAGAAGAGCAGAAGAGGTCCTCTCCTCGACCCGTCTTCCAGAATTTGGACAGTCCGACCGGCATTAAATTTGGGATTCGGTCATTGGCGCACCAATAGCACCACCTTTTTGTTGAACTTAACTCGACGAAGAACGTTGCCACCATGTGCATCCTCGGTTTGAGCGTCAACCAGAGGGATGATATTCCCTTCGTATGCATCCACAACCGAGACGAAGACCTTTCGCGACCCACCGTCCCTCCTTGCCCATCCCAACAGACAGACCTCATCTACGGCTTCGACAAAAAGTACACATCTTCCACATGGATGGGGCTGCACAGACAGAAGGGGCTGTTTGCCTGTGTGAATAACTTCAGAAGCAAACACCCGATGCCCTCAAAGGAATTGAGGGGATCTCGAGGAGTTCTGGTGCAGAGATTTCTTCAGGACCCGTCCTTCTGTCAGAGTTTGAAGCGCAACACCCAGACCCCCACAGACCTCGAGGGACACTTCCCTGGATTCTCCATTGTCCATGGAGACTTATCGCAAGGACAGACCGCAAAGGTCTTTCTGACTTCAAACAGACCGCATCCCCAGCTCTTTGCATCTGACCCCGACAGCAACAGCAAGGCACTAACCGCACAGATTCCGAAAGGGGCCCACGCCATGAGCAACGGCTCCTTCGACGACGTCTCCTGGCCGAAGGTTCTCTTCCTCAAGACCGAAGTCTCCAGAATTGTAGAGAATTTCCCAAAACTCGACACTGAAGATGCGAAGAAAGAGGCCGACCAGGTAATGCGTCTGGTTGATTCTCTGATGGTCCCCCTCAGTCGCACAGAAGCATTCGACCCGCCTCTATGCCCGATACCTCCTACTCTCCATTGCCATACGAGAAGGAGATCGCCAACCAGAAAGTGTTCATTGCGCATGACTGCGGGAAAGCGCTGCCACCCCTGCAGGAGAGTGGCACGAGGAGCCAGACGATTGTGGTGAGGACCCGATCCCGGGAGTACTTTTTCTTCCGATCTACAGACGAATACCCAAAAATAGGGGACTGGATCTGGACACAAGACGAATTGAAGAAAGAGGGTGCGTCTCTCGCCCTCTTTCAAAATGTTGGAGGGATGCTTCCGGCAGCCGCCGTGGCAGCCGTGTCTGTGCTTGCCTTGGGCGTGCTTCTTGCAAGAAGGCGTTGAACAGACAGCATGTGCACACAAGGAGCATCTCAGGGCCACTAGTAACTGGTTGCATTCCCGTCCAGTGTCTAGTCCACTGCGACCTTTATGGATCAGATAGGGCCAAGGCGCCCCTGTGAACCCTTGAAACCTGCCGCTACCAGCAAGCAGGGCCCCAGTCCCGGCTTGAAGGAGCTTTGAATCGATCAATCCAGCTAGGAATGAATTGAAGCAGGTGAACGTTTACAGTCAGATCATCGGTAATCCTGCTAGCTTTTCTCCTAGCCTTCTTTTGTCCTTTAGGCCTGCAAAAGTTTTTTTTTCATCTACTGCCCAAAATTCACTTGAAGTTCCTGAGATTATTCCTCAGCCTGTTGTAAAGCGGGGGGGAAACTGCATCTAAAAATCAGTTGTAAAACTATGTAAAAATTCTTTTTTTATGCAGATTTGTCATATATACCGTAAAATTACGGCGTAAATTCTCTAAAAATATATTTTTACCTACATTTCAACGTCCATACAACTTTATAAGAATAAAGTTGTATAAGTACAACTTAGGTGATAACTATAATATTCACTTCAATGAACTAACTATTTCTAAATTATGAGAAATAAGCCTTTAACAGTCATGAATTTTACATAAATTTAGTTATTAAAAGGAATCTAAACGAATAAATTCCACGGTAAATTTAACTAAAATATCTCATAGATTCATTTATAATTTTGAAACCAACTAAATTGGCACCAATTCTAGCACTAATTTCCATTGATAAATTTCTTTAAATTCCATTAAACTTCCGGAGGATCTAGCGGAGGATTTCGCTCGGTTTTAAAAAATTTGTGCTAGGCTAGCGGCCCCAGGCTCACTGCCTATAAACAGATCGATACTTGTCTTAATGTATCGTAACTTTCGATTCGTAAGTCTGACAGTACTGCGTAGTACTACTTCTCAATCTCCTTGTTCAATAGTATCGATGTGACTCCAATCTCACTGATCTGATATATTTTTAGACACGCATTCGCGCTCACCTAGACCCACACACATACAAATACATGTACATACCTCTTTTTCTCGTCCGATGTCTATTCCGTCTCCTTGAGGAGAAAAGTGGAAGACAAAAATAGGGGTGCAACGCGCACACGCACACACACACACACACACACACACACACANAGAGAGAGAGAGAGAGAGAGAGAGAGAGAGAGAGAGAGAGAGAGAGAGAGAGAGAAAGAGAGAGAGAGAGAGAGAGAGAGAGAGAGAGAAAGGGACACACAAACAGAGAGACAGACTACCTATATCGTCTTTTCTTTCCCTTTTTCTGTTTCTTCATTCTCTTTTGTGTTAAGACAGACAGGCAGACAGACGGACGGACATTGACTCATTGTGAAAACGGACAGACAGAGACGGACATGGAGAAAGGAAGGAAAGAAGGAAACAAGGAAGGAATATATGCAGCGAATGGAATCCTTCGATATTGTCAAGCTAGGTAGGTACACTGACTGACAACCGCTGACGGCCCTCCCTCCACACTCACGCTGCTACTACCGCTAGTTATCGATCGATTGAATCAAACTCCCTCCCAACTGACGCAAAATTAAATTAATACACGCAGATCGCTGCCACACCCATTAAGTTGCATACGGCTTTCCCCCCATGCAGCGAAACCGGGACATGCCCCCCGATGCCCCCTCATGCACCCCCCGAGTGCCACTTCGTTCTACCCCCCCCTCCTGTCTTGCAAGCTCCACCCAGTGAAATGCATTGGGTGGGAAGTGCCCCCCCATCCAGCCGTTCATGCCTCTGGCATCACTCATTCGATTACCAATCGTCAGGCTTGCTACCATGCTGCTTTGCCCTGCTTTATTCAGTCTTCTTCTTGTTTCAACTGCTGCACCACTTTCTTGTCTTCTGAGCTTTTCTGTCCGTCTGTACTCTCGCTCTCCCCTCCCCCCTCTTCCTTCTTCTCAGGCCCCTGGGCTACCTCCTCTCCCTCCTCCTTCACCACAGCCAGATTGATCCACTCAATGCTCCTCAGCACTAGATTCCACTCAGCCTTTGCCTCCTTGTTCTTTATGTCCTCTTTTAACACATCCGCATGGGCGTTGTATTTCTGCCTCCAACCGTGGCCATGCATAGAAAACAAAAACCTCCTGTCCCTTCTTGATCTCTTGTGACGCTTGGGCAAACACACGATTGTTGTCCCGATCATAGAAAAAACGACAGTTCACCCTCTTCCGTCCTTCCGGGTCGTACGCGAAAGTCCCTTCCTCCGTCATTCGGAGGGAAGGGTCGTTGATGTACCCCGCCCCCCCCTGTCCCTTCCTTGGCTTAACAGGGGAACACAGAAGGGTGTCTGGTCCCGGAGCCAGATTCGTGACATGAAGCCACAACGCGGACTTCCTGCTGACCTCACTCTTCGAATACAAATGCCCGTCGTACTCAGTGATCAGCTCGTCTTTGGCAAATTGGCGTGTCACAAACAGACCATTCTCAGCCCCCTCAATGGTGGACTTCTTCACTTCCACACCCGAACCCAGCACTGCCACTGTCCTCCCCCCTTTTCCAGACGGATGCTGCCGGGCGATTTTATGTGGCTTAATCATCTTCAGCCCCTCTTGCTGTTCAGTCAACCGTGGACAACGGCGACGACTGCCTTCCTGAGTCTCGTCTGAACTCACTTCATCACCCCCGTCCTCGCTCTCGGCAGACGGAGCAGCCGGTGCCGCTGAGGATGAAGAAGAGGAAGAGGACGAAAAGGGCTGTGACGGGGCACCCTTTCTTTTCCTCTTCCCCGTTTCGGGCTCGGGTTCTTTCTCTCCCTTGGCAAACTGCTGCGGCTGATCGGATTGAATGTCTTTCTGAGAGACGGAAACAGCTTTCTTCCTTTTCACAGGACTTGCAGCTGTGGCAGCAGCAGCAGCAGCAGCAGCAGCAGCCTGAGCATGAAGGGAGGCAAACGACGTCACTTTGTTCTTATTTCCATTCTTTTTGTGGCTTCCCTCCTTCCCTTTTCCCTTCTGCCTTTGATTACCTCGCACACCTCCACCCTCACACTCCTTGCACCTATACCTCCGACGCCCATGCTCACAAATTTGTGAACCACCACACTCCTTGCAACTATCCCTCCGACGCCCATGCTCACAAATTGACCCACCACCACACTCCTTGCAATTATCCCTCCGACGCCCATGCTCACAGAATCCCTCACCTCCACAGTCTTTACAATAACGTCGCTGACGGCCGTGCTCACAGAAAGATTTTGATCCACACTTCTTGCAGTTCCGTCGCCAAAGCCCGTGCTCGCAGCGCTGACCGTTCCCACGACCTGCGTTCTTTCGACCCCCCACTTCCTTTTCTGCCTGAGACACTTGTGGATGGACCAAGTGCTGGGAGTTCTTTCCCTTTGAGTGACGAAGAGCGGCCAACCCCTTCCCCCTCCCTTTTCCACGAGAGGGGCTCTCTCTCTGGGTCCGGGGCCCCGTCTTCCTCTGCTTCTTCGCCCTCTCTGCCCCTGAACCTGCATCTGAACACACAACAAAAACAGCGGAGCAGACACAGAAGAAAAGAACAAGACTCAATTTCAACAAACTGCAGCGTCGCAACGACATGAGGAGAGATCACTTCAGAGGCGAGCACGCACGCACACACTTACGCGCACACACATACGCATTCACTCACACATACATACATACATACATACACATACACATACACATACACACACACACACACACTCACACTCACTCACTCACTCACTCACACACACTCACACACACTCACTCGCACACACACACTCACTCACCACACACACACACACACACACACACACACACTCACACGCTCACACACACACACACTCACTCACTCGCACGCACACACACACACACACACACACACACACACACACACACTCGCACGCACACACACACACACACACTCACACACACACTCACTCACTCGCACGCACACACACACACACACACACACACAGTGAGAGACATGTCACGAGTGGACGAAGCCACACGGTACCGAGGTGACCGTCTCGACGCAGAAAGAACGGAATGCTCGATCGAAGGTTGCAATCGGAAAGGCAACACACGGACAGACGTGAAGCGACAAAAGAGAGCCGAGGTATGAACTTGGAGTCGCCATGGAGTCGCCACCAGAAACCGGTTGGCCAGTTGCACTGAGTCGAGACACGCAAAATTTACCCGTGACTCAGAAACGACCAGAGGCCGAAGAACAGTTCGCAAAGCGTCTTGTCCTTGGCTTTGGGCACCGGCGGACCGCACAGAGTAACTTAGACGAGACATGGAGAGAGAAAGATTCTGAAGAAGAGCGACGATCAAGTCAGTCTGACCTTCAGAGGGGCCACTGGCAGGCGGAGCTGTCTGCTCGTCTCTGTGGTTCCCCATGGAGGCGGGGCATTCCACGTTCTCGCACCTTCCCTTCAAGAGGCGCAGCTCATTCGGCAACATCATCTTATTCTTGTAGTTCATTTTCTCGTGTTTCTGCAAGAAAAAAACAAATAAACAAGATATGGACGCGACCCCGGAACGCAATCCAAACTCTCGCTTAACATGCTCGCCCAGGAGTTTCAAACACACCAACTTAAAAGGTTTGATTGAATGAAGCTGATTGAGAACAGACAGACAAACCTTGACCGTCAGATTCAGAGCACAAGCCAACCTAGTAACGACCAACAGCGAGGCACACAGAGATCACCGGAGCATGAAAGGAAGGCGGATAAATCCGAACACCATGCAGGCCTCGAAATGCGAAGAGCGTGCAATGTATACAGCGGGTCCGACACCGCACATGCAAGCGGCAGCAGAGGGAGGACGAACGTCGTTTCAATGTCATCATGCACGCCACCGTGACGCTTTCTCACCGTTTGTGCCGCCTTCTGCTTCGGCTCTGACTGCAGACTTACCAGAGAAGAAGAAACTGAGACAGACCTGAATCGATCGACTCTAAGACAGATACTGATGTGGGTGTTGACAGTCCAGGGCATTATTAAAGGGGGGGCAGAGGGGTGCAAGGGGGGAGACTCTCACTGGAGACGGGAATATGTTCAGGAGACGGGAGGACCCCAAAAGAGACACGCCTGGAAACCGTGACTGAGGGACGGCATGCAGCGATGCACAGACACGAGCAAAGGGGGTACGAAAAAAAGCAGTCGACAGATAGAGAGGCACAGCTGGGTGGACCAAAGACCAAAAGCGCAGTGCCACGGAAGGCTGGAAGAGCGAAAGAGTAAGGGAAGGACTGGTTTGGTATGGAGACAGACACACACAAGCCTGAATGCACACACACACACACACACACACACACACACAGGCGAACGCAGCCATGTATGCTAGGCAGCAATAGCCAAAAGAGTGCTCTTCACTGCAAAACAATATCTTGTTGAATCTTCTAGTCAGTAGTCCGCATTTGGAGAATCACGATAAAACCCGAAAAAGAAAAGTGACTGACGGAAACAGAGCATTTCTGGCTGGCATCGTGGTCGACCATCGGCTCGACCAGATGACAGTCTTCTAACGGAGACGAGACGAGACGCGATGACCGCGAAGCCTCCCGTGTGCCTTCTGTCCGAATTCCAGTGCACTCAGAGATCAAAATGAGGACTGTCACGCAGTTGGACTCTCAAATAAACGCAGCGAGCACTCGATGGAGAAAAAAAAATTCACGAACCTGCTGAGTTCCCGTCTCCTCAAAGCACGCCACTTAAAGAAGAGCGAGGCGAGGAGAAAGAGATGCTGCAAGTTCGAAAAAGAGTTTCGTTGGCACGGAAACCTTGACCCCCTCTCAAAAAATGGTTTGAGATATTTTGGAACGTTTTCACATGACCGCGTCTGAAATGACGGACTCAGTATGGACTCAGTATATGGGCGGAGTGCTGATTGCAGGCATTTAGCCATATTTAGCCTGGAAACCCTGGCCCCGGATCGATCAGCCCAGAGGCAGAATCCAACTGCAAGAAGAAGGCTCACAAAGAGAAAGATTCATGGTGCCAGAGATCAAATGACAAACACCAGCAGCTAGCTTTTGCAACAACAGGAAGGAGAGGTCGAATCAGAAGAGGAAGTCTTACAGATTGATGAAGAACACTTGCTGGGCTGAACCACAAGATACCACAAGAGCGGGTCATGTCAGATGCTTCGACGGTTTTCTCAAAGCCATGGCTTTCGCTGGCCGCGGTTGCTGTTCAACCGCGGCGCGCCTCGGACATCCTCGGACGCGCGCGCGGGCCCCGTCGACCGCTCGATGAAATCGGCCCGTCTGACAGATTTTTCGCCCTTTTCGTAACCGCATTGCATTCCATGCAATGCAACTCAGAACCGATTCTTGCGGAGCCGAACAATCGGCACTCCACCCGCTAGCCCGCATGCGAATCCATGCTGGACCTCGACGGTTTCTCCCCTTTTCACACAGCAGAAGTCCGTTTCCATTCTCTTGCAGTACTTTACCGTCCTGATTTCAAGGAGGATCGGAAGGAATAGTCATTGCCTTACCCTGTCAGACAACACATCACTGTTGCCGACGTATCATTTTTGATTGAAGTACCCACCCATTCATAGTTGAAGCACCTTCTTCCATCACCCGATCCTCTGTCAAGCAAAATGATGTCCACCGAAGACAAGTCCACAGCCCCCCACCCCGACAGATCCATTCATGTCTGTTCGAGGAACCTAAGATACTCAGCCGTCCACAGGAAGACCAAGAAAAAGTTCTACGTCATCGACGACGTCAACTTCTATGCGCAGCCCGGACAGCTTTTGGCCATTATGGGTGAGTGCCTCTCTGCTGAGCTGTGTGGTGATGACCTCCTCGAAGATAGGCTATCCTCTCTTTTGCAGAAAGTTTCTTGTCGGATGCAGTGTGGCTGTTCATGCCTCTCTGGTTTTCCCGAAGGAATCATTTCCTCCATATGATCTCTTGTCGTTTTCTCATTCCTTTCCCGCATATCTTTCTGCTCCCCCTTCACACGTTCTTCCTCCACCATCTCTGCCCAACCGCACCGCTGATCCGCACCCCCTGCTAGAAGTCCCCTTGCCTCTTCTCCACACACCTGATTGAGCTCCACCTCCCTTCCGCTTCTTCCCGCCGTCTCCCAGTTCTTTGCGCCATCTCACCCGCTACCCCTTCGAAACCGATGTGAGGCTATCTGCACTCTTTCCCCTTTCCCCGCACCTTTTGTCCTCCATTCTTTCTCCATCCACCCGCCTGACCTTCTCCCTCCAACCCCCCAGCCGTCCCCCTTTCCAACGCTTAGTTTCCGCTCCCCTTCCCTTTACCCAGCTCCTCCCCCTTTCCCTCCACCCAGCTCCTCTTCGACCGTCTTCCGCTTCTCTCCGCTCTTTTTTGCCCTTTTCATGCCGATCCAAGTCATTTACACCCCTTCCCTCTCTCTCACTGCAGGCCCCTCCGGTTGCGGAAAGTCCACTCTCCTGAACCTGGTGGCAGGCCGCATCCCCTCCAGCGACCCCAACAGATCCGGGGAGGTCCTCTACAACGGTGTCGCAGCCAGCAACCCCGGGGCATTCTCTCGCTATGTGATGCAGCAGGATCACCTCCTCGACTACCTGACTGTGGAGGAAACTTTGATGACTGCTGCCAGACTCAAACTTCGCAATGTCAAGAAGCAGGACAGAGTTGAGAGAGTGAACTCTGTCATGAAGGAACTCGGTCAGTCTGCCTGTCGAACAGACTCTCACTCTGCTTTGCGACAGGGGACGATGTAATGGTGTCATATTTTACATTTTTTTTGCCGTTTTGCTTGGTCTGCTTTTGACATTTTCTTTCGGGTCTGAATTGTATCGAAATGATTTTCTTTTCCCCATGCAGGTCTGTGGGACTGTAGACACACCCTCGTGGGAGGTCACTCGAAGAAGGGAATTTCGGGGGGAGAGAAGAAGAGAGTGTCCATCGCTCTGGAATTGATTGACGACCCTAAGCTGATCTTCCTCGATGAACCCACCACCGGTCTCGATGCATCTAGAGCGTACGACACTCTGAAGATCCTCATCGATCTTGCAAGGGCTGGACGCACTGTTATCTGCACAGTGCACTCCCCCCGTTCCCCTGTGTTTGCCCTTTTCGACTCTCTTCTCCTCCTCTCGAAGGGAAAGACTGTCTTCCACGGGCCCGCGTCCGCAGCCACCGGATACTTTGGACAGCTCGGCTACCCCTGCCCTGCCTGGTGCTCCCCTCCCGATTTCCTTCTCGATCTCCTTTCCACCGAGGGCTCCGGTGCTCCCGCTCTCGAAGATAAGGACAGCGAGAAGGTTGCACTGATTGAGAAGACGCCAGAGGAGAAGGGAGGCGACAAAACAGCAGAAGCAGCAGGTGCATTCCCCCAGAACCTCAGCCTCCCCGCTACCCGATGCGCTTCCATTGAAACAACCTCTGATCCCGAGTCTGCTGATGCCAACCTGGAGACAGACCTCGAGGAGGGCGGACGTGGTGTTGAGTCTACTCTCGCTCCCGGCTCCCGCTCTTTCGTGGAGGCAGTGAGGGAGGCCATCATTGCAGAGACCCCTCACCGTGTGGTCATCAGGGGGGGTCAAGACACCCATGTCGAGGAGGCAATCGAGACCGTGCTGAGAACCGGCTCTTTCGATCACACCAGACTCACTCAGCTTGCTTCTGCATCCGAAACCAACAAGCAGAACGCAGTCCTTCGTACCTCCTCCCTTCCCGTCATGTCTGTGAGTGTGCCCAACACCTCCGAGAACAGAACTTCTGTCAGAGCCGAGCCTGCCGTTGTCCCCCCTCCTGTTGAGCCTGAGGCCCCCCCCCAGACCCCTGCCGATGTCCCCGCTTCCCCCTCCAACCACAACAGCTCCAACTTCGCCGTCGTTCTCCCAATTCCCATCATCGATACTACCCAGGAGATCTCTGCCGAGCCCGCTCAGCCCAGCAGATTTGAGGTGCAGGGTGACGACGCTCGCATTGCGCTGACTCAGGACGAAATCGTCGCTCTGCCTTCCCACTGGAACGCCCACTGGAGGGACCAGCAGGTGAGGAGCTCCATCTCCGCTCACCTTTCCGAGATGACCCGTCTCTACGGCATCCAGATCTCCGAGTGCCCCCCTGCAAATTCCGAGTCCCTTGCCCCCCAGGCCATGCCCTTCTCCTCCAGGTCTTCCGACAACGAGGCCCCGCAGTCCGCTCCCGCCAGCACCCCTTCCCACCCCGACCTCCAGCAGCAGACGTACCAGACCATGGATGTTTTGGAGGAGACTGCAAGAAGACTCAGAGAGGACACAGCCATGGAGGCAGGCCATGCAGCGTCAGAGGTCGAGACCGGAAGCCAGCAGAAACCCGCCACTGCTTCCCTCTCCGTCCCAACTGCCGCCACGAGACGCACATGGAAGAGCACCACCGTCTCCTCTCTCACCGGCAGCATCCTCAACAGAATGCAGGACTTCTTCGCCACAGATCCCGCTAGGAAGGCTCCTGCTCTGGCCGATCTCCGATCTGGCCGTCTCCCTTCCAGGAACTCCTTTGTCCGTGCCCTCTTCTTCATGTGGGTCTGGATCTCTGAGGTTGGAATTCTCAGCCAGAGAATGTGGCTCGGACACATCCGCTCTCCTGTGGCTACTATCGGAAACATTCTTCAGAAGATCTTCGCAGGAGCAGTGCTCGGATGGTTCTTCTGGCAGCTGGGGGTTGCAGATGAAGTTGCCGCACGCAACCGTGTCGGTCTGTTGTTCTGGCTCTGCCTGAACACCACCATCGCCCTCCACGCTGTCCTGGCTGTTTTCCCCCAGACCCGCGCGCTGGTGAACAAGGAGGTTGCCAACGGAATGTACAAGAAGAGTTCCTACTTTGTGGCCCACAACCTGACCTCCCTGCCCTTCGACCACTTCGGAAACACCATCTTCTTCTCCATCACATTCTGGATGGTCAGTCGGGCAGACATAGACACACAGCAATAAAGAGATAGATGGACGGGTAGGAAGACAAAGACACTCACTTTCATTTATTTGTGGATTGCGAGTTTCCATGCACGCTCGTAAGGAAAGTTGTGCATTGTGTATGTGGGTACACTTTCTGTCTCTTTGTCTTTCTGTCACGCCGCCCCTTCTTTCCTGTCAGTGAAACCGTTGATGAACTTTCCTCAATCGATCAATGAACTGTTCCCGTCCCCTCTGTCTTCCTTGCTTGCAGGCGGGATTGAACACAGGTGCCGGGTGGGAGGACAGATTTTTGATTTTCGTCTTCATCGGCCAGGGACTGATCTGGGCAATCGTCGGGCTCATGCAGCTTCTCTCTGCTGCCTCCCCCTCCGTGGAGCTTGCCAACATCGCAGCCTCTCTTCTGATCCTGCTCTTCGTCCTCGTGTCTGGATTCTACGTCCACACTGACAACATCCCCATCCACATGAGATGGCTGAACAAGTTAGTCGAAACATGGGATGGCTTCCGTTTTCTCTCGTCTCTACACCTTTTTCCTAACTCCATTCCCGCACTTCTTTTCTTCCTGCTCTCTCATTCTGTTTTCCTCTGCTGTGAGTCGCCCCGCGTAGAAGCTGTCTTGTACAAGAGTCTCCTCGCTCCGTCTGTGCCTTTCCTGCAGGCTCTCTTACATGAGGTACGCGTTCATCTCTTTCATGATCAACGACTTCAAGGGCCTCAGGTTCGGTGCCTCTGAGGCCGAAATTGCGGCCTTCAGAGCCCAAAACACGCACGACGGGGTCGAGGCCTCCCACCAGGAGATGGCAGAGCAGCAGGAAGAGCTGGAGCGTCAGCAGGGAGAGCTTGAGAATGGGCAGAAGGAGCTGGAGAGTCAGCAGGCACAGATGATGCAGGCTCAGAGTCAGATGCAGCAGCAGCAGGCAGACCTCCAGGCAGCAGAAGCGCAGCTGCAGCAGCAGGAGGCTGACTTGATGGCCGCCCAGGCGCAGATGCAGCAGCAGCAGGCACAGATGCAGCAGCAGGCCGGTCAGTTGAGGGCTGCACAGGCACGGATGCAAGCTGCTCAGGCTGCTCAGGCTGCCCAGGCCGCGCCTGCCCGTCTCCTCCAGTCCGCCGCCACTCCCCAGGATGCCCCCGTTGGATTCTACGGCGATGTAGTCCTGAAGGACTACGCATTTGACGCCCTGGACCTTTGGGAGGGTGTGGCGATGCTGTTCATTTTGGGGTTGGGCTACAGAGTCGTGGCCTTCCTCGCCTTCAGGTTCATGCACAAGAGAGTTGGACTTGAGTTGTAAGGATTTTGGAGTGACAACAGAGAGAACAAGGAAACGGGGGAGAACTCTTTCAATCGGTGTGACGTCAGTGTGTATCTACCTCTCTTTTTGACGGGCAAATGGAAAAGACGTAAAGTCCCGTCGCTTGTGTTCGTTTCTGCATCGTGTGCTCCCCCCCGTCTTCACGTCATCGTTCTGTGTTCGTGCCTCTTTGTGTGTGCGTCTGTCTGATACCCTGTGTGTCAGCGTGTGTGTGTCTACTGCATGCTGCGTCGTTTCGTGAAAAATAGATACGGTTGTCGATGCGTGCCCCTAACACTCCTTGCGTGCGTAAATGTTTTGCTTCATTTGGAATTCGTGTGACATGAAATGACGGGGTCTGTGGAAAGAGCCCGTGTCGAGCGGTCTTCGGGGTATGTCGTTTGATCGGTTGGTCTGTCACTTTCATCGACTGTTTTTGTCCTTTGTCTCATCTTCTTTCCTGCCGATTGACTGACTGACCGATCATCGTGCTACTCTGAAGGAGCCTCGAGGCCGGCAAACCACCCCCCCTGCCTTTTTGAGTGCTCTGCGTCGTGGCTTCCTTTCGACAACAAAAAGTTCGCCCAGCTGCGAGAGACTGGCTGGCTGGTTCGTCGAGTAGCGCATGATTGTGTATTTGCATGTACATGCAGTGTTCATGCAAAGTTGATGGGTTTGTTCGGGGCACGTACCACCCATACAGCCGTTTGTGCCATTGTCTGTGTGCATGCATGTTTTGAGTTCTTCTCATCTGGTTGTTAGAAATCGAAACTGCATGCAGCATGAATAGAACGCACTGGCAATTCATAGTTGAATGTTTTGCTGAATGTTGCAAAAACTTGCACCAAAATAAATTCTTTTTTTAAGTTCTAAGCTAGGTTCTAAGTAACGTTCATTTAACTTTAATTGCTTGACTTTGATTTATGAGGTTAGGACTTATAGGCTTTGACTTAAAACGTGTAATAGCTAGTTCTGCATAGTGAATCATAGTAACATAGCATCTATAGCATAATATAGTGGTAATGCATGCATAAAAACTTATGATTTGCAAATTCATTAAGATCAACTGCAAAGAATCATAAAGACTTCAACTTTTCTGTCCAACTAGGCTGCGGTTTAGGCATATCACAGCAAAAAAAAAAAATTAAAAAAGTATACCAGAATTTGCTTAAATTATTTTTTTTTTCTTTTTTTTTGTGCAACACCTAAGCAACAGTTGTGCAACACCCAAATAATAGTTCTGCAACACTTGAACAACAGTTGTTTCTTACCCAACATTGTAAAAAAAAAAAGTGAGAATTTGTTTTAATTATTTTTGTTTTTTACTGTGATACCCCTAGCTATCCAAAAATATTAAGATGTTGAAGTTAATTGTTTATGTTTAGTAATATTTAGTGATAACTGATCAGTGATTTAATGTTGCTCTAGAGTACTTTAGAAGAAAACTAAGCAAAATACTATGAAATTGAGATTCCAAATTTCCATGCACTTGGGCATTCCAATTCTTCCAATTACTCAGAAATGCGAGAAGGTCCAAACTTCACAGACTTATCAAAACATATTTAGAAAAAAAAAAGGTCCCTGCAACGGGCCTGCGTGTGCTAGCCTGCGGCGCAAAGAAGAGACTGTTTGTTCGTTTTTATCACTCTATACGGCGGGGGGGCAGGGGGGCGAGGAAGGCTGCGCCGCCGCGCGCAGAGGGCGAGGCGCTTTACGGGCAGAGAATATTGTCAGAAACGTCCATGAAACGTTCTGCTCCACTTGATCAGGGAAAGAATGAGAATCAAAATGAGCAGAAGCAATCTCACAATGTCCGGTGTGATTGCCCCCCATCAAATCACTTGATTTCCAGCTATTGAATTGCTCTCGCGAATGTGTCAGATGTTATTTCTGCGTAATTGATCGATCGAGCTCAGAAAGAACCTCGTGTAAACCGTTCTCGGCACAGGCCAGACCTATGCGGGCCGGCCAGAGAGGTCTGATGCGCTTCGGCGCTTTCTCTGGAAGCCGTACGTCGGGCATTCGGCATTGGGGCAGGAGGCCAATCCTCCGAACATAAATCCTAATCCTAATATAACAGGGCAGATGCTGACTGTAACTTATACAAAAAAATTATTAATCTTTAAGGGCCGAGGACTTAATATATGCATTGAATCAAATGAATGCAACAGTGTTTGTTAGTGCTGTACTAAAATTGACTCAGCGGCCAGTCTCAGCTTAGATTCGACTGGGATGTCATAATGATTTTTCTAAAAGGATGGGATAGTAAGGATTCGATATAGAATTGTCCATAAATGAAAACATTGCCATTGTGCAATGGCATTGTTTTGCTAGTTCAATTTACTTAGTGCATGGTCTCACAGTATCTCACAGTTGTAGATTTAGTTTTTCTTTAAATTCAGTTTCAAGTCAGAAGAAGGGCAGAGGGAAGGAAGAGAGAGGGGAAGCTAGAGCTAGAGCTAGAGAGAGAAAGCGAGAGAAAAACTACGAAAGAGTCAGAGAGAGAAAAAACGAGAAAAAACGAGAAAGAAAGAAAGAAAGAAAGAAAGAAAGAAAGAGAGAAAGAAAGAAAGAAAGAAAGAAAGAAA
>JAHBMJ010002027.1:0-23516 GCA_018398765.1 Chromera velia | reverse complement strand
CCCGGGTGAATCACCGTCCATTCAAAACCGTCTGACTGTGAGAGAGCCACAGGCAGTGGGAGGTATACTCACGCCGGACCCATCCATCCCCATGTCGCAGAGCTTACCCTCCTCAGGGGGGGAAGCTCAGCCAACCGAGCACCACATTGTGCCTACTCTTTCCTTCTTTGATTCTCACCCCTCCCTCCCCTCTCTAGTCACTTCTTCGGAACTAGCTAGAAGGGAAGCTGCAGAGAATGGGGAGCCCGCTCCACCAACTCTTCTTGACAGAGGAACAGCATCAGACTGAACCTCCTCCTGCAGACACAGAGGGAGAGGACAGCAGTCCCATACAGACTGCCATACCTACCTCCCATTCTGTCGAAGCTGCCCAAGTATTCAAAGAATCTCAGGAGTATACCCATGAGGGGCTTGAGTTTCTCGGCTCTATTTACTCGGAATCGGACCCTGCCGCGTCAGTATCCTCAGACCGTCACATGGACTGGGTACGCCAATTCCGAATAGAAGTCCCTTCTCCGGCACCCATCCGAGCGATCCGTCGCTGCAGCAGGCGACAAAACAGAAGGGGGGATACAGAAGAACTGTCACGAGGAGCGCGCACGGAGAATGACTGGTTGGAGGAGGAAATAGGTGCAGACAGTCTGTATGAGACTGAGACAGATCACAAGGGCGAGACAAATGCAGACCCAGACAATCAGGCACAACTGTCAAGGCTGTTGGATGTGAGATCCGAAATATCTCTCACCGATGGCCTGGGACTCCTTATAGTCACGCCTCCTCGTCCGCTGCCCTCCCCACCCCGAGACTCAGTGCATTCCGACACATACTCGGATGACTTGGAATGGGATACAACGGATGGGGTGATCACCAGCACACCCTGCCGCCCGTTTTCTCCCTTTCCTGTTACCGCCGTCATCCCTCCTCCTCCTCGTCTAGCCAGCCAAAGCGCTCGAACAACTACTGCCGCATCTTGGATTCAAGGTCTTAGCCTTCATCTCCCCCCTCCGAGGGAGCCCCAGCCTAGCAGCTGGACTGATGTGCATGCCACACGAAAAAAAATGGTCAAGGAGATCCACTTTCGAATTTTGCAAGCAGCACTCTCCCTATCAGACCTGCAAGACCTTGAACACACAGTTGAACGGTTCATCCATGAGCGCCGAAACGCTCCCAGTCCTCTATCAACAACCCGAAGACCGCACGATGCTGTGTCACGGCTGCTGTCAGAGTATAGGGGGGCTCCCCCACAGCATCTCTACATTAGCAGCACAAACACAGGAATCCAGCAGGAGACAGCGCAAGGACTCCATATAAATACGGAGTTTCCTCTGCCTGAGGATCAAGCTGAGTCCTCATATGATCAATTCTGGTGGGGCAGCAGAGACCGACACTTAAGACAGGAAGAAGGTATGCTGGGAGTGTTTATGGAGGAGCGCGAGGAGGAATATGATGTATCAAAAAGTGCACACGGCAGATTTGTTGCGGACGGACGAGTGAATTCAGTACTTGATCCGCTTGAAGATTTGCAAGCCACCCTCCCTGATACCCAGGCCGCAGTCCACTCTGCTGGCACTGTGTCCATCACCGTCTCAGAAGCAGGTGCGATAGAGAGAGTGGTGCTAGGAGCAGCACAGCAGGCTGATGATGATCAGGTTTCGATTGCAGACACAATTGATGGCAATCTTGACCAGGATCAGATAGATGCCAAGGTGCCCTTTAACGCCCCCACTACCGTTCTAGATGTTGAAGAGTCCCATGAGACTGACTTCCCAGAGAGTCTGAATGATTCTCAGGAAAGACAAGCCAAAACCCCCAGCAGAAGAGGTGGAGGCAGAAATGGCACCAGGGGTAGAAGCAACAGCCAAGGGTCACGAGGCAGGGGGAGCAGGAACCAATCTGGCCCCCCTCTCCCTTTCCACTCACCGACCCAGCTTACTCCCCAAGAACCCATGCCAATGAATGTACCGCACCGCACAGTCACGTACCAGCCCAAGTCAAGGTCTGGAGTGATTTCTCAACAGGGTCCACTTGTCACTAGCGCTCTTCCTGAGCGCGTTGTCACCTTAGAATCACCGCACGCGATAACACCACAGCCAGGTATGACACGTACGAACCCCCACACACTCCCAGTTCTCATGTCTTCACCAGGTGAAATGACCTCCCGCCTGCTAAAGCTACCAGCAAATCTTTTTTAAGACAGTGCTCGTCCTCTACCCCCCCCCCTCCTGGACCCCTCCCTACTTCCAACACTTCCTACAACACCGCCTCATATGCCCCATCGTCCTCAGCAGCTTCCGCTTCCACTTCCGCTTCCGCTTCCACTTCCGCTTCCGCTTCCACTTCCGCTTCCGCTTCCGCTTCCGCTTCCGTTCCCGCTCCCGCTCCCGCTTCAGGACCTGCATCAACTTTGGTGCTCCGACGGAACACCCCTATCATAAAGATACCCCAAGCATCAGACTCGTCCGAAGCGAGTTCGAATGTTATGCCCAAGCCGGCTCTCCCTGGAGTCCTACTTCCAGGATCCTCAGGCCCCCCGCAGCTGCCACCTGTCCAAACGGAAGGTCTGCCTCTCATCTCAAGAGAAAGACCTCCCACCACGTCCTCGGACACAGCTGCAGACAGTCAGGACCAAAAGAGACGAAAGGGATCGCTACAAGAGGGACGCCCTGTGATGCTGATACTACAAAGGGTCACCAAGTTACGCATCATGATAGATGTGACAGCGGTTATGGCTGCTATCTTCCCGCGATCCTTGGTCCTATACCCGGTCACACATACACCGCAGGCTCCCATCTTGGACTTTCCCCCATTTCGAATCTCCGATAACCCAAGACAGGCTCGCAAAAATGAGCCTGTCGACATGATTTTCGAAGATGCAAATGCGTTTCCTTGGAAGAGGCCGCTTAGCAGCCTCCGCCCCTATCAGCTTCAGACGACAACAGGAGCTAATCCGGAAACGGTCTCGGCAGGGCAATGGACTGCTGTGTTGTGGAAGTGGGGGTATGCACATCGAGCACCCATCAAAGTGATTCCGATCACTGAATAGCTTCCCGAGATTCACAGCCAAATGTATGCAATTGTGACTCCAGCATTCGACAAACATTTTACCCGCAAAGAGAAGCCGGAGACAAAGACAGTGCCCGAAAAATTATACGGTTTTGTGAGTGGCCGTCAAGAAAACTTCCTTCAGTTACCCGTGGGAGTAGGAGACGAATACTTTGTGAACCTGTAGCAAGTCCCCGATCCCAACATCAGGGATTCAGCAGAACAGTACATACAATCGGTGGTCATTCGGCTGCTGCAGGCTTCACTGTACTCTCTTCCCAACCCATTGCTCAAGTACCTTGCCTGCCCGACTGGTCACCGCTCCTCAAAGTTTCCCCTCCCCAGCCCCCATCTGCTGTTCAGCCCCATCAACTTGTTCTTTTTAGAAAAGTTTGATGAGTACTACATCGCAGCAGAGAGGGAAGCGAAGGAGAACAATGAGCCGATGAACAAAGCGTCAGTCAGACGCGCTGCTCATGATACCATCGAGCGGATCCTTCCGGATCGGCTCCTCCCATTCGACCCCACGGATCCCAGACGAGCACTTGAGCTAAGGCAGGAACATGAGTTCCGGAAGCTGCAACAGTTTCCAGAGGACAAAAGAAACCCAGGACACCCATGGAAGTTCGACGACCAAAGGGTCTTCTGGAAGAAGATCGACCCTCGTCCGACTGCTTACACCACTAGAGAACCAGACATGACGGAGGAGCGATTTTACGAGTTGGTGCGCAGTACCAGGCCAAAGGGGCAGGCCCAACTCGCACACAACGAGTGCTGCCTCAGTCGCAAAGCACTCGATAGACAGCCAGACATAGTTTTCCTTACGGGATAGAACCCGAAGCAAGGCCCCTTTCCCTCACTCAAATTTATGAATAAATTGGCGTGTGACTAGTGCCTAGCCAACCAGGTACCCATGGCAGCTGCCTGGAATCATACCTGGATGTGCATGCCCCGCAGAGGCCTCACCACATGCTGTGGCCATCGACCTGGACGAAGCTTCTTCCTCCCCTCACGACGTGCATGGTGCATTTGCCTCTGTGTGCTTGACCCCACACAGACCTCTTGCGACTGTCCTGGTGGGCCAGAATTTCGTGCAGCACGAGATTCTATCCTTTACGGTCCCCTGACAAATTGGATCGAAGAGCAGACCATCGCACTTTTCGAGAAGAATCGAACCTAGTGACAGGAACTTCCATTCGCCCTGGCGTTTATGATTTTAGCCCTGTTCGTCCTCTCACCCCCGAGAACCGCCGAGGGCCAACTGAGGCATCTCGTGCAAAAGGCTGCGATCGACGCTCGCGTCGCACTCGTTCATGAAACTTGGACGGGTATCTCTTCTAGTGAGACTCGAAAGATTCACAGAAGGAAGGGCGACGACAACGTCAGACTCCCTGACAAGCTCCGATACTGCCCGACGGGGGTTGAAAAGGAAAAGATGCACATCCCAGCTGTGCCCGGAGTAGAAGATGCTCGCATCCAGCGCAAGGAGATCCTGATCAGTCCCAGTACTAAAGCCCCCTACAGGGCCCCCTTAAGTGCCGAGACTGCCGCCTTGCTCTAAGGTGTCTACCAAGAGGATAGGTGGAATCACAGGGACCTTGCCACATACTGGCACCGGCAAGCGGTGCAATCCCGAGCGGACCAGAGCTCATCACACACCTCTGGTCCTCCCTGGATGAAGAGGAGAAAGGACAACTCTTCCTCCGCCACCCAATTGTCTTTCTACTCCAATATATGAAGCAAACGTGCGGACAACCCCCAGCACTCTTCACTGTTCGGTGGCTGAAAACTCAATCAATGAGAGTGCCTTGGGAACTGAGGCGCCTGCGAGCGGCCCTCGACAAGGCAGACCACAAAGTCACGGCGCTTGCCGAAGCGGACGAGAAAGATTCCATCTTCAACTGGGTCCTGCTTCATCGGGTTTAGGGATCCGCGATCTTTTTTGCCCCACAGCAGAAAGATTTGAAGCTCCTCCTCAGGGACCAGGGAACAATCACGCAGCAGGGCAACGGCAGAATTCCCCTTCCTCACCCGATGGAAAACAGCATCTTCGCATGGGAAGCAGAACAAGCCGCTCAGCGAAATCACTTGATGTTTACAGCGTCTGACGAGGCTCCCATAATCCCACTGACCGACAAACGCCCCCCCCCAATTCAAACACAGTTTGTCCCCTCAAGAGAAGACCTTAGGTCTCCTTGCTCCTCCCCTGCTACTCCACGCTCGAACGAGTGCAAGAGGTTGGGTGTCTTCTGCCCCTCTAAAGAGCGTTTTTTGACTGCTCAACGGAAGGCAAGCCGACGATATTCACGCAGACCTCTCCAAGTCGGAGAGATCCCTGCGATAGTCGACACCGCTTCCTCACTCAACCTCCAAGCCATTCGAGAGGCCAGAAATCGCAGGTGGATCATCTAACAGCCTGATGGGACGTACCGACCAAACGAAGAATTCTTTGACCCCGAAGAATTCTGGAATGAAATCATTGACATTCAAGGGGGAGGCGGAAACTTCGTCTCCCTCTGTTATGGACTTCTCCGTGTACGGTTCGAACGGACCCGACCGCACACACACCGTCCGCGAGGAAAAATCATGATCCACCTTGCTGACTTCAATTTTAAAAACCCTCTCCTCATTCTTGGTCTCAACTTCTTCCGTCAGTTCGACTTCAACTGGCGAGAATTAGCACCCAGACCAGAAGACGGAACCCGTCTTATCGAAATCTTGATGGGAACGGGCCCAGCGGGAGTCGAGAGGTTCACTTACTGGCAGCTGACCCCGGGTATTCAGCTCCTCCACGCTCGAGTGTCCATCCTTTGTAGGACAGATCCTTTTTGGGTCTCTACCTCTTCAGCAATCCCTCTCCGACTCCCTGGGGTCTCTGCATAGGGAGAGGTGGGACGAGGGAGCGGTCGTCCGAACGAAACCTTCTCCTCCGACAGCCCGTCGGAGCCGCTGAGCGAGACGGGTGGTCAACAACCGTTCTCCCCCCGTGCTCCCAGCTCGCCCGACAACAGTCCCACTCACTCTCCGAAACTAGTCTCGGAGATAGGGGACCTTTTCAATTAACAGAGGGGTCCGTGTGCGAGGGGACAGACATCAGAGGAGGATGTGGACATGACTATTCCAGTGATTACTGTGCCGTCGGATTCCAAAGAGGGAGGAGCGGAGGATGTGAACCCCTATGCAATGGAAGTGGAGGTGGAACAGCCAGCCCCATCACTTCCGATTGCAACTTTGATGAATGGAGGCAGCGTCCCCGAGGAGACGCAGGAAACACAACCAATGCAAGTAGAAGAGCAAGAGAGGTCTTCCCCTGCACACCCACCTGCGCAGCCAATGCAGGAGGATGAGCAACCGCAAGCGACCTCCACTCAGGAAGCTGCGGCGGAGCCTGTGGAGATGGCAGTAGAGTCTGCTCCCCCCACCGACCAACGTCCTTTCTGGCAGAGAATCGGCTTCACCAGACAGGAATGGAAGGAGACTCAATATGCGGGGTGGCTAGAGGAGGGATCAGCAGAGTGGAAACAGGGAGGGTACGACACGTGGACCAAGGAAGAGTTCCAAATGGTGAACTACGACATCTGAATGCGAATAAGAAAAAGACAAACGAGACTGCTCAAAAGAATGTTTTCATTTCTCTCCCCTCTTCATCTATGCCTCCACCTCCTTCATTTAATGATCCTTCCTCTTGTCCTCTTCCACCTCGACACTCCTCCCCCTCCCGTCCCTTCTCTTCTCCTCTTCCTGATGTACAACTCCATGAGCCGTCAAAGATTTTTCTTCAGATATGCAGACAGCGCTCTCCTTCCATTGGCAAAAGCAAGTGAAGCAAGCGGTCCAGAAGAAAAGAGCGAGGCCGTCAGAGAAAGGAAAGGTTCGATCGGGAGGTCGGACAACGTTGTCATTCGCAGTCTCGCTCCAAGCGTCGAGAATTTAACAGACGCAGAGCAACCAAGCATGACAGAAACCTGCATGGTGTAAAGGCCACTTTCTTTTTCACTTCTCTTCTCGTCTCCCAAATGTTCACACCTTCTTTTTCTATTTCTGGTACTCTTCCTTCTTCATTTGTTGATGCTGATGCTGCTGACGTCGATTCTTCTTTTGATGAGGTGTCTTTCTTTTGTGAACTAATTGTCCCATCTTTTACCCAGCTCTACTCTGATCACTTCTCACCTGCAATCGCTGCTAGCTCAGATGAGAAGGAAGGTCATTTTTGCTTCATTGGGTCCCAGTGCACTGGAAAGACTCAGTTGACAGCAGAGAGCCTTCAACGATCGTCTTCCTCTTTATCCTCTCTCCCTTTAATATCTTCTTCTGTACAAGAACTTCTCTCTTTCAAAGAAAGCAGAACTAACCGTTGTTCCTCGGCTGGCTCTTCTGTTGTTGTAGTAGAAGAAAACGAAGAATGGGACGAAATTTGCTCTGAAAAATTCACATGTGCATCATCCGTTTGCTTTTCTGATGACTCTGACTCATCAGACTGCATTTTTGACGGACAAGTGGCGGATGGCCGTCGAGAAAAAGTGCAAGTGACGGCAGAGTACGCGCGTGAATATTTAAAGTATGTGCATCAGGAAGTGGAGCACATCGGAGGAAAAGCTCTTTACACCCTGGTCTCTTCATATCTTGCTGTAAAGGGACTATGAAAAATGTGTGAGGAGTTGAGAGCCGAATGCAAGACTTGCCTGCAGGTCCACGATCTGCCGAGACGTCTCCATGGACAACGAAGATCTCATGTGAGAACTCGTGCTCCCCTGCAACAAGTAGTAGTTGACACAATCTTTTTGTATAGGTCACTTGTTCTCACTATCATGTGCGAGGCAACCTCTTTTCTCATGGCTGTTCCGCTGAAAGACACAAAGGCAAAAACAGTATGGAAGGTTTTTGAGGAAGCATGGTTAAGGCCTTTTGGTTGCCTTCTTTCGTTTCATGGATTTGTAAAAACGGACAACGGAAGTGAATTTAAGGCAGTCTTCTCTTCCATGCTTGAAAGTCTTAGAGTCAGACAATTATGAACACCACCGGGTCTTCCTCGTGCAAATGGGCTTCTTGAACATAGACATGATGATTTAAAGCGTCTAATCGAGGCTGCTTTATTAGACAGAGGCCTTGACAAACGATACTTCCTTCAAGTCTTACCCCGGTGTGTGTCCCAACTGAACCTCCTCCCTTCAGTGAATTCAGACACGAGGTCTCTTTATGAACGTCTGACCTCTCAGCACCTACTTCCTCCCTCTCTCGAATCTTTGTTCGCTGACATTCACAAGAAAGGACCGTCAGCCCTCTCTCCTCTGAATCTGTCCGTCAGTGAACGTGTCTACTAGAAAAACCCAAGGAAGACTTACCGTTCTCTTGACATAAAGTGGTGGCTCTTTGAGGTCTCTGCCCTCGTGCCCCACTCTCGATTTCTTGTGTATTTGACTCCAATCTCGGAGTCAGGAGAAAGGCTGCAGAGCAAAGAATATCTGGCTCATTCGTCATGTTTTGTCCGTGCTCCCTCCAAACCTCTACCTTCTTTCTCTCGCTCAGTTCCAAATGGTCAACAGTCGAAGACAAATGTCTCTGCACACAATGAATCACAAAGGAAGTCCAGCTCTTCTTCTTCCTCTTCTCTTTCTTCTCATCCTCCTTCTCATTCGCTGAGAGTATGGAATTCAAGAATCAGAAAGACGCGTGGCCAGTTGGTCTTGCCTCGGCTGGACCTTTACCGATCAACGAGGGAGATGACTGCAGAGAAGCACCCGGTGCCCCCTCTTTAAACTCTCGTTCTCTTCCTGATGAAAGGTTGATGGACGAAGCAAGAGAAGGAAACAGGGCCGCTACTTCTGCCAAACAAGGTTCTTCTTCTTCTTTTTCTTCTTCTTTGAACTCTTTTCCTCGTATTCTTGAAGGCGAGCCTATCTTTTTGTTTTCAGAACCGTATATCTCTCTACCTTCCCTGCCCAAAACAAAGCCAAAGACTGCAATGGAAACAGATAAACAACGTCTACTGACCCCTTCTCCTTCAGACGGGGATGGATGGCGTTTCATCGTGCAAAGGAATCCGGACCTGCTCAGGAAGTGCCCTCTCATTTTTTGGAAAGACGAAGAACTGCAGAGAGGAATGATAGGCAGAAAGGCGGGAGTCATGTCGGATGGCTTACTTCTTGTTCATGTATGGGGATCTTACTTACAGGGACTCTTATCAGAAAGAGTCTTTGCCCCACAATTCCATCGTCCAAACAACACTGTCTGTTCAACACTGACCCCTTCTCTCACTTGCTTTCCTCACCTCAGAAAAGTCTCCCCTGCATGTGTAAGAGAATCAGAACTCTTTCTTTCCTCTTCACGTCGTCTCCTTCCTGATGCATGTGCAAGCATTGCAAAACACCTCGACTCCGCCTCGATCTCTCGTCTTGGACTTAACCAAAGCAAGACGGCCGAAGAAATTAAAAAGATGGAGAATTGGTTGAGACAGGCCCTCAAACTTTCTCCAGACCTCTCTCTGCGAGAGGTGGAGACGGCTTCGACTGAGGTACTATCTGGTGGGGAGAGCAAAGAGTCAGATGGAGGACTGGAAAGTGCTTTCTTTTGTTTGAATGGAATGTCTTTTGCGTGTATACCTTGTCTCCCTCATGCTCGCGTAAATGAAGGATATACTGGCTATTCGAGCTCGAAGCACGCCAAGCATTCCTCTCTGCAACGCACTTTTTCTTTTTAACCTCTTTTTCCTTCACTCTCTCTACCTGACCTTTCTCTCTCTTCCTCGAACAGTCGTCCGTGTCCCTCATCAGCAACACCTGTAGAGAAAAGAAAAACAGAGCACTTCTTTGCTACCGGGGCGACTCACCAGAAATTTTCAGTGCGTTGTCTCTCCCCAAATCAGGTATCAGATTTCAGGGCGGCTAGACAGAAAGAGTTAGAAAAATTTGAAAGATTTCGTGTGTTCAAAGCAGTCCCTGCCGCATCGGTGCCGAAAGATGCTGTCATTTTGCCCACGCTATGGGTTGACACCCTGAAGTTGAATGATGAGGGAGAAAGGGAGTTTAAGTCCAGATGGGTCATTCGGGGAGACAAAGACCCACGCAAGGAGCTAGAGGTGGCAACTGACCCGTGTCTACCAGAAAACATTCGATTCATGCTCTTTGCTGCTCTCAGCAGTGCTGGATTCGACCCCTCTTTCATTAGCACGATAAACGTCGACAACGCTTTTCTTTAGGCACCAATGAGTGACACTGTGTATGTCATCCCCCCCAAAGAACACCCAGATCACGGCAAAGCGTTCTGGCTGCTCCAAAAATGTATGTATGGACTGACAGAAAGCCCCCTCCTCTTCCAACGGTACCTCGAATCGAAACTTATTAAGCATGGGTGGGGCAAGTCACCCCTTCGAGGCATCTGGTGGAAGCTGTCAAAAGAAGCCGAGGTTGTTGCCCTCATGTCTCTGTATGTAGATGATATCTGCATTGCATCCCTCAATGGGCCTGCAGCAAGTCACCTGCAAGAGATCATGAGAGAGGTTGAATACAAAGAGATCCGACCGCTTCAGCGATACGTCGGGGTCTCTTATGACGTCTCGCAAGATGAGATCTGGTGTTCTCAAGAGACGTATGCATCGAGTCTGAATGACAGAGGGGTGAGACCACTCGTAAACCCCATCCCCGACGCCGCTCGGAAGCAGGCAGACACCTCCCTCCCTCTGAACAAAAAAGAGACCAAAGCATTCCAACAGAGCCTGGGTGAACTGTCTTATCTCGCTTCCTTCACACATCCAGATCTGGCATATGGAACAAGTCACATGGCTCAGTGGAATGCTGCACGTACCGTGAATGTATTTGCATGGCTGCAACGTCTCGTCTCTTGGGCCCGTGCTCACTCTCACCGCGGGGTGGCAGTCCCTCGCTCCCCCCGTACACATCCTTTGCATGTTGAATTGCATACTGATGCTTCTTTTGGAACCCCTGCCCACCCCGAACTCCAAATCGGATGGGTGCTGACCGTCTGTAGATGCCCTCTTGCGTGGAAGTCCATCAAGCCAAAGAAGGTGGCAAAATCCACAACGGATGCGAAGTTCCTGGCCGCAGAGAATGGAGTCGAATTTTTGTCTTCTCTCCTCCTTTTCTTTGCAAAGCTGTGGCCGACAGTCCATCGCACCCTCTGGTCAGATAGCCATGACCTTGTGTCTCTTGTAGGTTAGCCGAGCGGTTCCGGAGCGAAGGCGACTCAGCCGTCTCTCGCTGCAAAGATCGATGACCTGCGAGAAAGGGAGGAAGTGCACACTTCAATGGTTAGCATCCTGCAGCCTGCAGTGCATCAGGATGTTCAAGAGAAGTTCATCGCTCTCGAAGATATCTCAACTGTACGCAATCTGGCAGACCCCCTGACAAAATGAAAAAGCACTCATGAGCTGTACCGTTTGTTAGAGCAGAAAGGAAGAGAAGCAAGGCAGGCAGCGACTCGCCCTCCCCCTGACCCTCAGAGAAGACCGACCCTTCTCAACCCAAACCTCCAGAGAGAGGTGTCAGTGTTCTTTGAAAACGTGAATCAGGCTCGAGTCGCTTTCTCACAATTTTTTCCTTATTTCACCCTCATCTGCCCTACTCGGTCTCTTCGTGATGCATCTGTCACTCCCCTCTTTGCCCTTCACTTTCGTATGCTCTCTCTTGCATTGGCTTGTTTTGCTTGCAATCAGTTAGGACATGCCTCTGACACCTGCCCGGATGTCGAGGCAGAACGCAAGGGAAGGAAGGAACTCTACCTGGAGCGTGCGGGACGTACCGGCAGGGGGTGCACGTTCTGTGCTGCGATTGGTTTTTTCAGCAAGGGCCATCGAGCTGCAGAACACAAGGTCAATCAGCGGATGCCGCCCACTACACCGGCTCCTGTCACCTCCATTGAGCGCCTGCTGAAGCCTCAAGTCCTATAGCGTGCACCCTTTGAGATCTGCATGAATGCATGAATGCATAGATAACTTTTTCTCTTCTTTTCTTTTCTTTCTTCTTTATTGCATTTAATGACTTTTCTCTCTCCTCATCTTTGCTTGACAACAATGACTAGGCCTGGTAGTACCACAATAAACATGAATGTCCATCTCTTCCTGCTCCACTTTTTTCGATTATGAACACTCGCCCACTGTCTTCTTTTTTTTCTTCATTTTGTTTACTGAGCATGTCTGCTTGTCCCGAGTCCAACCTTGTCCTCTCCCTGACATGACTCGTAAAGTGAAGGAGGGGAGCCTGAAAAAGCATTTGGGCTTGAGAAGAAAAATCAATGAAGTGAAGGAGGGGTGCCTCTTAAAAGAAAGCATGAGGAAACCAACGGATAGTGACCCAATCTGGGACACTAAATGAGTAAGACAGTCCGAAAATGAAGGAGAGGAGGCATGATTAAGATAGCCCCCCACTAGAAAAACATACAGGAAAAAGAAATAAAGACGACTGCCGAGCATCGAGAGGTGAAGGGTGTGGGATGCCTTATCCTTTACTCTATTAATCCGAGAGCTCGCTCCTCCCTAACTCACCTGCATGTCCTTTTCTGTCTTCTCGGTCTCTCTCATTTTTTTGTTTTTCCCTCTTTCTTCTTTTCCCACTGTTCATCTCTGTCTATCTCTCTATCTCACGATACCCTTCTTCCAAACCTTGTATGTTCATGCATTCCTTTTTGTTTGTCTTTGTATGAAAGAGGGACATTCAGGCTATGGGCACGCCCAGCACGCAGGTCTATCTTCTCAGACACACTGATGGATGAATGAATGAATGAATGAACGAATGAATGAATGTCAATTAATCAATATTCAAAGATGAAACAAAGCAAAAACGGAAATAAAGAGAAACTTTCACAGTACGCACTCATGAGAGACGCACCATGAAAAAAAATGAAGTAGAGATTGAGCTCAGGAGGTGCACACCCCGTCACTCATGAGTCATCAAGGCCCTTGTATCATCTCTCTCTCTCTTCTCCTCGCCTGCAAGCACCAGCAGAGATAAGTAATGAATGATGAAGGTGGTCGGTCATTTGGCCGGTCAAGAATTTTGTTTTTTTCTCGGTTTTTTCTTTCCCAGAGTCCAACCTCGATAGCTGATTGCAAACAGTCAAAAACAAGAAACAACTATAAGACCCCCCACTAGAGTCCATGTCAAAGCACCAGGTGTTCCCCCACCAATCGTGCGAGACTCCACCGCAGCAGTGATTTATCTGACTTTGTCGAGAGTGGACTCGAAGATGGAAAGCCGAAAAGAAACGGATTCACCACCAGATTCTTTCTGCACTTTGATCTGTTTGGTGCTTGTTTGTTGAGGTTTGTCGTTTTCTTTCTTTTTTGTCTTTCGAAGAAATTGAGCAGTCCAAAAGAAAGAGCGAGAGAAACCAATTGATTTATAACCTGACTGTCCGATCAACTCCTTTGATACTCACCTTCCTTCGAGGCACGTAAGTGGTTGGAAAGAAAGGGAGTCATCCGTGTCCGTAGACATTGCCCGTTGTAAATCGGATGCCAGCCTGCATAGCAACATTGCAGCACAGAAAAGACAGTCCTTGAAAGAAGAATTGAAGTCTTTTGCGTATGTCTCTTTCACTTTTGCTCTTTTTCTTCTTCAATCTTTACATCTGGCTCCTCTCTTGTTCCTTCATTTCACACCGTTCTCTCTTGAGGTTGACTTGAAGGTTGTGAGTGATCGCTGACTTGACTTCCCTTCACACCCACCACCACCGCTTTCCCTCTTCTTTTTTGTCAAGTCTGCACTCCCTCCAGATCTGAAAGTAACCAAAAGAAAGAGTCCTTAACTTCGTTTCCCCTTTCACTTCTATTTGTGTCCTCCTTTTTCTGCCTTGAGTGACCAGACCGACCGTGATTCATAATAACATTGTGCGTCAATGCATACAAGAAAGAGAAACATACTGACTGCGAAAAGAAAGACCTGCCCATGCACCCACACATCAATCCACAATTCACAACTCTCTCTTGTTCCACCCACTTTCCTCCCGAAGGTATCTCACCATCATGAGCAGAGAAATAGAAACAGACGGACCTGATCTTTGGTTGATAAGGAAAGAGAGAAGGTGATCATGGCAAGGTGGCGATTCGGCTTGCCGTCTCTTCAACCTCCTTACTTGCCTTCCTTCCTCTCCATTCATCACCCAAGCTCCTCTTAGCCCTTCCTTTGTTTTTCTTCCAATGCAGGGCAGCTACTGGAAAGTGAAGTTGGCAAGGAATTTGAAAAAGAAATGAGAAGAGACGGGGTAGGGGTAAAAGAGCATGCTTGGTCCTACTCTTCCTCCCTCTTCCACCGCTCTCTTCTTTTTACACTTCCCTCTACCCACAACCAACACATCCAACACTGCCTCCTACACTCATCAAAGGGATAACATACTGACACATGCTGTGTGTGAGGGACAAGACTTTTGGAAGAAAATTCAGTCCGTCTACGTGGGTAAAAAAAGAGAGAGGCATATGCATGCATGCATGGCAGCCAGAACAAATCGCGCAATATGCGCGCTCAAGATGCATACAGATGCTTTGCAGGACTTCATCAACGAGCCCCACAAGCAGATTTCCGGGGCCAGGCGATTCCAAAGACTGTGTGGCGGGCCTCAATCCAACGAGCTCGCGATGCATAGATTCCTCGCCCGTATGATCCCACCAAAAGTGAATGGAGGGGAATGAAAATGTCGTACGCCGCCGCCAGCTGGGACCTTTAGGCGGAGTGAGCCTGGAAACTTGCAGGGGTAGCGCCATCTCCGGCATGGACATCTCTAGGGACCGGGACCGACCGAGACGCGGCGCTACACGTAATGCAGACACATGGGACCGCTCCAATCAGATTCAAGGCTGGCGCGCGGTGTTTGGCAATCGGATTTCAACCGTCCAAAATTCATTTCCTTTTAGCTCGATGGATCAAATTGAGACTTCCAGCAGTTCGATGGATCACCCTAGGTTTGACATTCTTTCCTTCTATGTATAAACTTTTAAGAGTTCGTATCAAGTGTCTGTCTGTCCATCTGTCTATCTGTGTGGAGAGGAAACGTCTCTCTACGGTAGGTAATTATCTAGATCACCTCGACCTATAAACAACGTTAGGAGCGCTGGAGGGGTTGTGAGTCCCGAACCGGATGCCAAGAACCGTAGGACAGGAGAACACCGCTTCATCCCTCAGTTCCCGTAACTGGAAGCGCATCTCCAACCGCACCTTCCACTCAATGAAATCTTGTCCCGTGACATTCAATGTCAAGATGCTCATAGTGCCGGTGCCTCGTCCTCCTGGGAAGCCCCCCGTCTGGGGGCCCATCTCCCTGCTCCCCAATGCCCCCCGTGAACAAACCCGTCCAGTCCAGGATATCTGGCCCCCCAAAGGCATGGATAAGACTCCTCACCTTCCTCTAGGAGATGAGGTTCCCGAACGTACAGGAGTCAATATGGATCTTGAGGACCCTGTACTCGATAAGCTCAGGGATCTCAGATCTCGCATTTCCCAAAACCTTGTAGACCTCGAACTTTTCTGGAAACCCAGCCCAACGCCGGGTCCTGCTCGGGTCGTTCATCAGTCTACTCTCGTACTGGGAAACCGTGTAGACAGTAGACTTCGAACCTGGTCCAGAAGGCACCGCACCGATGGTGGTCTTATCCTCCGGTCCCCGCGAGCGAGAGATGACCTCAGGGAGATGGGGATCGTGCTCCTCCATCATATCCTTGATGCGCTGGACTCCTCCCGCAGTGAACTCAGACTGGAAGGCTTACATAACCGTCATGCAAGTCTCCAAACCTGCAGGGAAGATAGCCCATCCTATTCGTTCTAAGCCTCTCCGTTCAGGCTCATCAGACAAGAGCGTTTGCCAGGCTCCACGGACTCCTTCTCTCCATACATCGACCCTTGTGTGGGTCCCAACAGGATCCCAAGCAGACAGGCGCTCCATAGCCCCATCATGCCATACAGAGAAGGTTGTTGTGTCGTAGTCGGGCAAGTATTTGGCTCCAGGCTTATAGTATAAAGGGAGGCCAAGCTGGTTTACAAAGCAGACCTTACCAAAAAACCCCTCCCCATAAGGGATCTTCTTTTCACCCTTGGACGCGTGGGTGGTCAGGTTGACCGAGTCCTCCTTCCCACGTGAGACGCCACCCATCACTACGACACCATCATCGTCGTCCTGACCCCCAGGGTCGACATGCTGCGAGGTCACAGGAGGGACACTACCCTCCCGCTGCGCCTGTCCGGAGTCTGAGTTCTTTTTCTTGAAGTTCCCGTTGTTGAACCTGCCGCGAGAAAGGGTGCGCCCACCACGGCCGCGACCCCCACCGCCTCCTCTCCCCCCTGAGCCGCCCCCACGACCAGAATAGGGAGACCCTCGACGGTCTTCGGAGCTGCCTCCACGGCCTCCTCCTCCCGGAGGACCTTTAGGACGGCCCCTGGAGCCGCTCCTGTCCTGCCCGGTCTTGTCCATCTGCTTCATCATCCATCGCTTCTTCGCGCTCTCGTCAGGGCAGTTGTTAGAAGTATGGCCCATCGTTTTATACGCTGGGCAGCCGTTCTTCATAGTTGCACTAGTATAGTACACTGTAGAAGCAAAACTAGTATAGTACAGTACAGTACAATTCAAGCGGCCCGCCCCGCCCTGCCTCACTAAGTTGGAGGGGCCACCCGCCACTCGTCCCACTACCTTTTTATAAGCTTTTAAGCTAAGTTTTAGCATGTTTAGCATGTTTATAAGCTAAGTTTTAGTAACTTTTTACTAGTGTTTTAGTGAGTTTTCATTATGTTTTTATAGTAATTTAAGATAGTAAATAGTAAATAGTTAAAAAAGTTTGCATTCTAAAACGTAAATTAGAGAAAAAGATGGTTTCAAGTGAAGCCTCTCAACCACGAAAATACAATGTTTCTATTCCACTCCTCGGGTCTTTAGATGAGGTTTTGTATGTTGAAGTCGAGGGGTGGAGGAAATCCAGGGCAATGATATCCTTGTAGAAAATGTCGAAGTGGTGTAAAGCAGTACAAGCTGCGACGCCCCCTCTTCAGCTTAACTGTATATCGTCAGACGATAAGGTAGACAACGGTTACCTCTCCTGGTGGTGCCGGGACGACCTTGTGGAAGCAGCTTCTAAGAATGCCGCCCTTGCCACGGAGGTCTTTCAGGCCACTAACGTGGCGGGAGTCTCGGAGCGGAGGTTCTCTCTCTACGACCAGGTTTACTCTGAGAAGAGAAACCATCTCACCTTGCCGCACTAGGACTTGCTGGTCACCACATATGCCAACCTCCGCCAACCTCCACCTCCAGAGGATTCATCAGAGGAACACCGGCCCGGGGCACTATAGAACAGAGACACAGATTTTGGGCCTGCAGGGATTCGACCTTGCGTCTGATAAGTCAGCGGAGGCATTCGATGATGAGTTGGATGGAGAGATGGCAACTGAATACCTGAAGAGCATCGGACTGGAGTTTAGAGAGGCTCTTTTCTGAGTCTGACAGAAGGGACAGGGAGGGGGGGGGGNGGGGGGGGGGGGGGGGCAGACTGCTGAGACTGTTCCTAGGACTGTTGTAATGATGGTATATAAATTTATGTTATATATATATATATATATATATTATATATATATATGTATAACATATAGTTTCAATTCTTTTGGAAGCTTTCTCTAAGTTACTATAATTCATCATTACCATATAATAACTTAGCATACGTTGATAGAGTATTAATGTAGGTTAAGAGACCCTTTAGGACACTAGAAATAGAAGAATTTTTTTTTTAAGGTCTAGTACAGTAGTACAGTACAGTGTAGATATCATAGTACAGTAGTACAGTACAGTACAGTGTAGTACAGTATAGTACAGTGTACTTGTGCAACTATGCCGTCCTTCTTCCAAATCCAAAGACAGGCCCCATGGCCCCCCCACTCTGTATGTCCGTCCGGACGGTTGCATCTCAGGCACTGCCCATCGCGGTACCGGTGGGGAAGGCTCTTCCTGCTGGCAGGATCCCAACACGCCTTGTTCCACAAAGATCCAAACTCTCCATCCCACTGACCAGGTTTGATGCGAGTTTCTCCAGGACCCGCTATCGTCCCGATGAACGTATCCAATCTGGTACCATCCCGGTGTCGGACACCATTATGATATCGATCGAGAACGGGGTTCCTGTTGGGGCCCCTGGGGTTGACAACGGCCTAAGTGGGAGGACGGCCCTTTCCTTCCACCCCCTTGTCATTGTATCGACTGGAGGGAGCAGAGGAATTGGACCCAGGAGAGTGCCCCCGATTGGAGCTCCCCTCGTCATCCCCCTTGCCAAAACCCCCGCCAGCACCGCCCTGCCTACCGCGATCGGAGTTACCCCTGCCCTTCCCGCCAGAGTCAGGGGTCTTTCCTCCTAAGGGTTTCCCTCCCTTTGCCTTGGAAGGGGACTTCCTCTGCGGGACTCCTCTAGGCCTTGCAAACGCTATAAAAGGAACCTTCGGAATGATACCCCCCCGTGAGGCACCCCCCGAGTCCTTCACACCGAAGGTTGCCGCCTTCTGCTCCCACTCTCTCTTCAAGTCCTCAACGAGAGCTCTTTTGACCAGGCCCTGGTCCCAAGCATCCCCGAGAGACTTGTTAAAGGTCTCCGCCTGGGCAGCGATGGCGTGGATCTCCTTGGTGATCTCCACTTCGCTGGTGAGGTCCACCGGGGTCTGTCTCTCCTGCCACCTCATTATGAGGTCATTTGGCAGGTGCGCCGTCAGGAGCCTAGCCTGTACTTCACGCCAAGCTCGTGGACGATGTTCTCCTCAACCAGGTGGTTTAGGAGACGCTTGTGATGTGCTAGTAGCTCTGTGTAGGTCCCGAACTTACAGGGCTTACAGGCAATCATCTTGTACTCTAGGATGAGAGCAGAGGTCGAGTACTGGATCGTCTTGAAAAAGTGCATAAAGATCATTGCCATGACCTTATCACGCATCTCCACAAAGGTCCTCGGGACCGATGTCAAGGTCTTCTCCAGAGTGTAGGCGATGAAAGGATCCTCAGGGTCACACTTCGGCCTCTCCTGAGTCCCACTCGACTCCCTAACTCCCAGGAAAGAGAAGGTGTCAGGAGCCTCCGGAGCCCCGACATCACCAGTATGCACCCTCCTACCTATAGACACCATCGCAGGTTCAGGAAGAGACACTGCAGGATATACTCCCCCACCCGTAAGGGGGTCATCAGGAATACCGAAGGCAGGTGGCCTTCAGCAGCACCCCCAGGGACGCCCTTGGCCTAGGGATAAAGAGAGAGCACGTCTATCTCCTTATGGAGTTTATCGGCCTACTCGTTGAGAGCAAACATATCTGACGCCAACTAGTCGATGTGACCTTGCAGGGTTGCTACCAGCATATCCTTGTCGGCCTTCCCAGCGTCGAAGACCTCTTTCTTCTCGGCCCAGGATGCCAGCTCTGTTGCGTACTTCTCCTTCCCTTCGGACCCCTCAGGGAAGTTGTCCCTCTTGGGTATGCCCTAGGGCATGCCACTCATCACGTCATTCTCCTCCTTCTGGATCTCCAGAATACGGAGCTTATCAGCACCCCGTTTGGCATCCAGACCCGATATCTGCGCCACGAGGTCCTCGTACTGCTTCCTTTTCTTCTCCGCCAGGGTGGTGTCAGGTCGCACACCGACCACCTATATCCTCCCACTAGAACTGCTACTGCTACTGCTACTGCTGACCCGTTCAACAGAGGCCGGACGCTGCTCACTAGACACGGGGACGGCCATCTGACGGGAGGTGTCTGGTATCGCTCCCGTCTCCTCCTCCGTTTTCACCTTCGTCTCTGTTGGAGCTCCCCTATGGAGCTCCCCACCTGAAGAAAACACAACAAGGCAAGACAAGGAGAGGGAAGAGGGTTCCTTCAGAGTCTGCAAGCAGAGAATCTGCTCGTTCAGAGACTTCAACTGGGGACCAGAGATTCTCTCCTTCTCTCGGCGTGAGAGAAGCTCCCTGATTTCCATGATCCTCGCCTTGCCCATTCTCAAGACGTCGGTCCGCTGCAGATATCTCTTCATCCACTCTGCGTCGAGCGGAGAGACGCAGTCCACAACGTGCCTGTAGAAAATCTGGAGTTGCTCAGAGACTTTCAAGCTGAGGTGGGGCACCCGTTCCACCACCTTCTCTAGCACTTCCACCTCGGTCCTTGCGACGTAGTGCTTGACGTTAACCCCCACTTTGTTACTGTTGGTAAGAGTGAGCCCGCCGTACCACTCGTCCGAGTCACTAAGAATAGCAACAGCATCTGCGTATTGCCGTACCCATTGGATGATGTCCGCATCGTCTGTGAGGCCGAAGACGCCCACGGTCTTCGCCTCCATACCCTTGATCGCGATGCACCCATGGGGAGCGTCCTTCTTGGGACCCATGGTATGTCACCTGCAGTAGGGAATCGGGAAAACAACAAGGGGAATGTTGTCAGAATGACAACGGGAGAGTGAGTCTCCCTCAGTGACAGCGCCAGTGAAAAGTAGAGTCTCACCTCTCTCGAGATTCCTCCAGTGGAATCCTATGGGCCCTCCCGTGTCGATCCTCTAGCCTGTCTAGAGGACTCCTC
This sequence comes from Chromera velia, assembly GCA_018398765.1. Lineage (NCBI taxonomy): Eukaryota > Chromeraceae > Chromera > Chromera velia. Next base: position 2,958 of record JAHBMJ010002027.1, on the reverse strand, counting down.
AAACTGCTATACTCCCGAATTCCTGGCCCTCTCCTATTAGAGGACCACAGCGAATACGTTGACCTAACGTACTCGTCTAGACCAATACAGATGGACAGAAATAAATATCTGATCAGTCTCTTCACCAGACAGAAAATCTATGAACCCCTACAGTCTACAGTACGCTCCTACTGGTGGCCTTGTGCAGTACTCAGAGCACAAGAGAACCACAGAGACACATAGGGCACAGTACAGTTCCTACACATGAAACTCTGTCAATCCCTAGGTCAAGTCTCTTGCTCAGACAGACGGTAACTGCCGTGAACGTCTGTCTAACTGTCTAGAAATTAATTCGACCGGAATTAATTCTGAAGCCTCCGATGGCGTAACCGCACCATCGTCCTAATTAAATCCTATATGAAGGCCCGGAGCACACACCACCACGGTGAGTGCCTCGGGTGTAAAGACAAATCTATCCCGAACGGTCTCCAACAGTAAAACGGTCTCCAAAACAACCATACCTCTCAAGCTTTTTTAGGCAGTAAACAATATTTAAAAGCTTAAAACAAAGAGTTTTAAGCGATCAAACAGTACGATTTCCTGTTTTTAAATTAATTGGGTTTAGTGAGAAAAAAAAATATATTGTATTTGACCGCGCGGCATGCGTGTTTCGTGCATCAACGCACGCGCCTGTCATGCATGCAATTAAGGCGGTGGCGGGGAGCACCGGAATTAAGGCGGCTTTGCTGAGGAGCTGGAGTTACTTTTGCCATTCTTCCGGTGAGTCTGCAGTTCCGTGAGTCCATATGAAAATGGGACTAGACCGACTCCAACACTAATTCCGACTCCAAAATTTTTTTAAATATACAAACAGTTTAAACTAGTTTAAACATATTCAAAATCGTTTAAGTGTATCTTTAGCGATTCTTTTGTTGTTTTTAAAGGTTTTAAATTAGAGCCCGGAGTATATGAGAGTGAAGGTTGGAAGTGTTGTAGCATAGTGGCAGGCCGGGCCGGCGGGTCTGCGTGCATGCCGCGCGTGGCATGCAGTGCCGCGCCGTACGTACGTGCGTCTGTGCCGCGGCCTGCCCTAACCGGCCCGCGCGGGCTGCCACGCTTGACTGACGCACGCATTTCAATCCGAATATTCGGCTGTACGGTAGAAATCCGATTATATGCTTTTGCATGCCGAGGCATCTGTCAGAAAGCAAGGAAGAAATTAAAAGATCCCGCTTCATTCCTTTCAGTTATAGCTCCACGTTGCTATGCAGATTTTCTGTAGAGTGCACTTGTTGTGGGCTTGTCGCTGGGGATCGTGCGCCGGTGCTGTAGTATGGCTGCATTTTTGAGGTAGGCTGAGCTTTGCCGTCTCCTTTTAAACAACACTTTGTATGGGCAAGGGGTTTTAATTATTACGTCAGAAAGACCTGGGTTGATGCATCTGTTTACCCTTTTTCCTTCCTCTTCATACGGTATGGATGCAGGAATTTGGAGCTCTCGCTTGCCTCTGGTGTGCGGAAGGAGTTGCGTTCGTCTCGTCTCTTTGGTCAGTTAAGGGTTGGGCATCTCTGGGTACAACGCGGCTTCAGTCGGTCAACTCATGTCAGGGAATGATCCACGTGGGTTCCTCTATTCACTCATCCTTCTTTTCACTCTGGCTGCGTGGATGCAGGGTTTGGTGCTCCCTCGCATGCTCTCCGGTAAGTTTATCAGGCTGAGCTTGTTTGTCTCACTGCTTGCAAGCCGTTCCATCAGGTCAGAGCATGATGCACCTCAGACCCTCCCATGCAACTTCATCCTTTTCTTGTTCGGTGGTTGCACGCAGGATCTGGGACCACCTTTTGCCTTTGCTGAGGAGCTGGGGTTGCTTTCGCCATTCTTCTGGTGAGTCTGCAGTTCCGTCTCTCTGTGTGGGTCAGTGCATGATGCACTGTTGAGCAGATGTTTGCCTTGAACCGTCGTTTTTGGCTTTGTTGCCTCTTGGGGATGTGATTGAATGCAGGTTTCGTTCCTTTGATCGTGCTGAAGAGCAGCACTTGGGGCTCCGTCACGGTGTGACGACCATCTCTCTGGGTCAGTGGTTTGTTTTCATTCGGTCCCTGTCAGTCGCATCGTTTTGCGTCCGTGCCTGTCAGTGAAAATTAGTTAAAGATAGTTAAAGGCATCCAGTAGGTACGGTCCAGAAAGAAAGAAGAGAACTTATGGCAACCTGGGAAGAGGCAATGGGAGGAGGGGAAGGATGCTTGTCCTTACTTTCCGTTTGTCTCCCTTTGAATGTACTGCTTGTCTGCCTGTATTCAGGTCTGCTTTCTATCTTTGAGACTGCACACTGGCACCAGCCCCGGCCCCGATGTATGGATCCCGGCGGAGACAGAAGGTAGAAGAGGGGGCAAAGAAGTGAGAAGGAGAGCCTCAGGGCAGATCAAGAGAGTGAGCAGACCGGAGCGCTGGCGGGGCTGGGGGGACGTCCATCGACGGAGGTGGGGGCAAGGACGGGGACAAGGGCGGGGGCCGGGCCCGGGGCCGGGCTATGCCGCAGCTTAGGCCAGGGCTGGCGGCATCACAGGGAGAAATTAGAGGGAGCAGAGAGACGCCAGATGGAGGGAGCGGTGAGACGTTTAGGCCGAGTAAATGAACGTCCGCGACTGGCAAAGGAAGCCGAGGGCGATCGGGGCCTGGCCTGGCCCGGGCCGGCGGCGTCACAAGGGAGCAGGGCCAGGGCCGGCGGCGTCACAAGTGGCTGGGGTGGCCGGTGCCCGCCGGGAAGGACACAGACAATCCGGAGACTCGGAGAGGTCGGTGGGAGAAATTGGTGGGGAGTTAAGGCATAAAAAGTGGATTGCCTAGCTTCGCAAAGGGTGCCGGTGGAAGCTGCACTGTTCTTTTAGGCCTATTTCACACTTTGTGTTCCGCCTCTCCCTCTCGGATTATGTGAAAAAAATATTTGACGAGGGAGAATTCAGGGCTGAATTCTCCCTC
>JAHBMJ010002026.1:13369-23535 GCA_018398765.1 Chromera velia | reverse complement strand
CTGGATCCGCCCCTTCCCTTTCACCCCACAGCGAGCGCGCAAACAATGGGTCCACGTATGACTCACCGTCAGAGCAGGAGTCCTGAGGAGAGAGAAGAGGTTTTAGAGAAGGTTCAAGGCCCAACTAAGCACCGTCGCTCCTTTGGTATGGGACTTTGGAGAGTTTCGTTACCGCCGAAAGAGTCCTCCCGCAAGATACGAAGACACAGCATCAGAAGAAATCCCCCTCCGCAGGGACGCCCCCCCACCCCCCCACCTCTGTCTAAAGAACATGACGGTGCCGGTCCCCTGGTGCAGGTTTCTTTCTCTTTTTCTTTTTTCTTTTTTCATTTGTTGGTTTTTCTTGTCTTGTCTTCTTTTCTCTTCTTTCTTGTCTTGAGAGGAAGCAGCAGAGGATCAGCGTGTGAAACCAGTGTTCACGTGAAAGTCTGTCGGGAGGTGGAGAGGCAAGGGGCGCTTAACTCTCACCTTTCGGGCCCCCTGCCCACTTTGTCTGAGTTGTCGTGATGTTCCTTTGTCTTTGTTGCTTTCTTTCTTTTTGTCTATTGTGTCCATGAAGAAAAGAAGGGAGAAGAAGAAACATATAGTCTGTCTGTCTGTCTGTCTGTCTGTCTTTCTGTCTTTCTTTCTTTCTTTCTTTCTTTCTTTCTTTCTTTCTCTCTTTCTCTCTTTCTTTCTTTCTTTCTTTCTTTCTTTCTTTCTTTTCCTTCTTTCTTTCTTTCTTTCTTTCTTTCTTTCTTTCTTTCTTTCTTTTCTTTCTTTCTTTCTTTCTTTCTTCCTTTCTTTCTTTCTTTCTTTCTTTTCTTTCCTTCTTTCTCTCTTTCTTTCTTTCTTTCTTTCTTTCTTTCTTTCTTCCTTTCTTTCTTTCTTTCTTTCTTTTCTTTCCTTCTTTCTCTCTTTCTTTCTTCCTTTCTTTCTCTCGTGCTCCTGTGACAACTCTCCGCACCCGCTAGTCATTTCCCCCGACTGGCCCCGCTTCTCCCATGCTATCCCCTGTTCGGGTCCAAATTGTGGGATGAGCTTCGGTGACTCTAGCTGCGAGCACACACCCACCCATTTGTGAGAGAAACAGATCGAACAGAGCATAGACAGCTAGGCAGGCAGGCCCTTGTGTTCCCTCTCTCTCTCTCTCTCTGCCCTGCCTGGTTCTTGATGAAGGAAGGGAACACTCACCCACCCACCCGTATTTTCCTACCCACGAGTACTCGCTCATTCATTCATTCATTCATGCATGCATGCGTGTGTTCGCGATTCCTACAAATGCTGTTCTCGATTCTTGAACGCAAACAGACGCTGACCTCTCCATCTGTAGATCGTTTCTTCTCACTGACGGCAGCAGCAACAAGAGAATACATACCAATTTGACACAGGTGCATGTATGAAGGAAGGCAGGAAGGAAGGGGGATTTTCCGTCCCGCCCGGAAAGAAATGCACGCATGGCTCTGTTGTGCGGGCTCTATGATCCGTCCCTGCATGTACTGGCTGTTCTCCAGATTTTCTCCCGTGTGTACATATATGTATGTACATATACACACAGAGAGAGGGGTCTGGACATAAATGTGTGGAGGGAAACAATGTATGGCATGACCGAACGAATTTGAATTTGTTCCTGAGTGCAGGTCTACTATGCAGGGTACATGCTTTCTGTCCCCGCACTGCGTCCCCTGACGGTTCTCTTGAACGTGATCTCGTGGGCTGCCTTCTTTTTGGTTGCGGGCCTGACGGCTTTCTGGGGAGACGTGGAGACGTTCAGAGATGATTCGATCTTGCTGATTGGAATCATGAACGTTTTCCTCGCAGGTGGGGGGGAGGGGGAGAAGAGGGGCTTCTTCTCTTCTTGCTATCTGTCTGTGTCTCTCTGATTGTCTCTATGTATCTGTCTGTAAGGGAAAAAAAGAAACATACAGACTGTCTGTCTGTCTGTCTATCGGTCTATGTATGCTCTCTTGTCTTTGTTGCTTCTTTCTTTTTGTCTGTTGTTTCATGAAGAGGAGAGAAAGAAACAATATAGTCAGTCTGTTGGTCTGTCTGTTAAAGGAACAAATAGGGCTGTCGGGCGTGAAAAGAAGGCGGAAAAAGACAAAAAAACAAATCGTCTTTCGGGAGAGAAAAAGAATGGAGAACTATGCTGTCTGTCTGTCTTTCTTTCTGCAGAAGAAGAAGAAAAAAAGAGAGAATGTGGAAAGAGAAAAACAAAAAGAAAAGACGATGTAGTCTGTCTGTAGAAACATATAGTCTGTCTCTTGTGCAAGAGAAGAAGGAAAGAAAAGACGATGTGGTCTGTCTCTTGTGCAAAACCTCAAGCAAAGGGAGGACACAGAAACATGTGTTCTATTGATGCTTTTGGTGCGAGCCTCCGATCCTTAAAAGACTCGATCTGCTCCAAAGAGGAGACGCATGTTTTGGACTGCTACAAAATACGATGCACTGTGGATGATTTCCGGCTGAGAGAGACAGATAGATTGCAACGGTGTGTTACATATGTTGCAGCGACTTTTGGATGTTTCGGATTGAGGGCGATGAATGGTTTGCCTGATGACTTCGCGTTGCGCCGAAGAGACGTGATCGTGAAGATCTACTTCCTCTGCACAGCGTGTCCTGTGCTGTTTACTATTCGGGGTATCTACAATCTCTGGTTGGTTCGTTCGTTTGGTTCTTTCTGGAAGGGTAGCTGTTGGTCTGCCTTTTTTCTTTCAACAAAGTTTCCACTCAGTTTGTTTGTCTGGACAATCTATCCATAGTCCTTTCTTTCTTTCTTTCTTTCTTTCTTTTCTTTCTTTCTTGCTTGCTTGCTTGCTTGCTTTCTTTCTTTCCGTCTGTAAGGGAAAGAAACCATGTAGTCTCTCTCTCTCTCTCTCTCTCTCTCTCTCTTCCTTCTTTCCCTTCCTCTCCCGTTCATTTCCTTCCCCTTCTTCCCTCCTCTACTCCCATTTTTTCCTTACCCCATTTTTTCATTCCGCGTTTTCCTGCTCGCTTTACATCTGTCGCCCAACATATCCTCCTCCCCTCCCTTCCCGTGCACATACATATTCGTTGCTTGCTTGACCTGTCCCTCGATCGTCCTTCGAGCATTGCAAAACTGCTTACTTCTCTGCCTGGCCCCTCTTCATGCATGGAAAAGGAAGTCGTGACACCAGAAGGGGGGGGGGAAAGCAAGCCCTTTGTCCTTCTGGCGAGGTCAAAATTCATCAGACAGAGGGCGGGATTTTTTGTGCAAGCCTCAACGCGCATACCCTGTTTGTTGACTGATACTGGCCGGGTGTTCCCCCCTCCCTCCTGTCTTCTGTAATGGTTCACCGCTTCCCTTTCACTCCATCAAAGCGCAAAGGGGCTTTTTCCAGGCTGTACACAGATGTATGTACGCATTCTAATTGTGCATCTGCATGATCCTGTGCAGGTATTACTTCTCTTCCGAGCTTTCCTTCTACCCAGCGTGGGCGGCTCCTGTGGTGTTTGATGGCGGGATCTTTCTTCTCTGCGAAGCTGTGCCGAGCGCGTTGATCATTTTTGTCTTCTGGCACAGGTCCCCTCCTCCTCGTGACTTTGACGCTGTGCAGGAGGAGATATGGAAACACAGGAGAGACAGGGACTTGGGGTTCTTCGATTCCAACCCCCACACGCCCCTCAACCCGCAGTATGCCGGGGCACTGCCGGGGCACCACCAAAGAAGTCAGCAGTATGCCGGGGCAGGTGGGCCCCAAGGGAATGCGTATCCGGGGTCTCAGCCAGGGGGCTCAGAGTATGTCCCGCCCCCGCCTGTGTCAATGCACGCGCAGCAACCCGGGGCGCAGTTTGACCCCATGCAGATGGGCGTTGCCGGCCAACCTCCTTACGGATACTCTAGCTATCCAACGGGCGAATCGGTGCAGCAGCCAGGCGGCAGCAGTGGGGGGATTCCCCGGGTGCCGCCTGTAGCGGCCACCCCTTCCTACTACCCCCCTGTTTTCGTCCCGCCCCCCTCTTTTCCTGAAGGTCCCCCTGCCCACATGCAGCACCAGGGGGCCATGCCTTCTCACCCTCTCAGACACCCCACTGCCGACACATCCGTAGCCTACCGCACAGAGTACCCTCAACAGGGCACACACCAGAAGCAGCAGCCAGACCTGGACCCAACACCTGAAGGCCGGACTTCGACCTTGTCACCCACACATCCCACCTTCCCTGCCCAACCCTCTGGTCGTCCCACAGACCCTGCAGTGCCCCCACAGGCCCCCCTGCAAGAACCCACCGAACCCGCTGCGGCCGTCCACAGGGCAGCCAGTAGGGACGCGCCAGGCCCCAGCAGCTCCTCACGGGCGCCCCTGCCAGCCCATCAAAGGCAAATGAGGCATCCGGACGGAGAAGGAGAAACGTTCCCAGAAGGCCTAGCTCCACCCGAGGCTACGGCGACTGTGGGCGTTGAGGGGGCATACGACTCTCCTCACGGTCTGCCTACTGAGGCTGTGCTCGCAACTCAAGTGAAGAAAAAGAAGAAGCGGAAAGGGAAAAAAGGAAGCAGGCAGAGGGAGACGGGGGGAGAGAATGATGAGGGTCAGCAGGAAGAGCGGGAAGAAGGTGATCGTAAGGAGCACGGGGCGGATTGAGTTGGAGGGAGACAGATTGACTGACAGTCAGGCAGCCAGTCAGAGAGAGAGAGGGTCTTCGAGAGCTCTGCATGCATGGGAGAGGCGACGTGGGTGGGGAGGGAGTATCACCAGGCAGTAATTTCTCTCCTTCACTTTTTTGACGTATACAACTCGCGTGCGCGCGCACAAATAGACACTGGGGAGGGCGAGGGGGGGGAGAGTAGAGAGAAGCAATCGATGGTGTGGTTTACATTGTATGAACGACATATTGTATTCCGAATCGGCGGGCTCAAGGAGATATACAAGGGGGGTTGTGGGAAAGATTTCTCTCATGGAAATGGGGTGCTCTTGACTGGCATGGATCAGCTGCCCGATGAAGCTGCTGCTGCGTCGGCAGAGTCTGAACAGGTGCTTTGCTGGGTTGGCTCTAGAGTTGGCTCTACGTATCGTCACCGAGGCGACCAACACCTAGACCAACACGGGCGCGCACGCTCACACACACACACACACACACACACACACACACACACACACACAGAGAGAGAGAGAGAGAGAGAGAGAGACGTAAAAAGATTTAAAGTCACTCACCGGGATCATCATTATTTTGGACTGCTGGATAGACCGCTGCACCAGGTTCAGTTGATTTTTCTAGTATTCTTTTTTTTCAGTTTCACATATAACGATGCATAATTAAAATGTATCATAGTTCATGCTAGAGTTCAATGTTCATAAGAAATTGACCTCCAAAATTTGCTAAATTCCTCTAAATTCCTGTATTATTATAAAATATATATTAATTTCCCTTAGAATTTCCCTATAAAATAACATGGAAATTGATCTGTTCACCTGCTTCGACTTGGTGTCAGAGAGGAACAGACTTGTGAGTAGAGGCGAAGAGCCCCGGCAGAAGCAGAGGTCAGTAGAGGTAGAGGGCCCTAGGCTAGAAGACGTAAAAGGACCAAAGGGGCCAGGCATATCGGTAGTTGATTTCAGTTGATCATATCAGTCTACGCTCCCCATACATAAAAAAATAAATAAATAAATTTGGGCTAAAACTTGAATTAGTTTTTTTATTTTTTTATTCTTGTCCATCAGCTGGGCTTTGAGCTTCGAATTTGGAGTGTCCGCTTAAGTAAAACAAATTTTTAAAAAAAAGTAAAAGTAATTTTGGGCAATTAACTTTTTTATTTTTTTACGTATAGGGAGCCTAGGTATCGGTATGCAAGCCGTCTTCAAGAGTTCGAGTCAAGACTGTTCAATTTTCATCGAACTACTGATAATTCAGTTGAGTCAACTTTCAAGCATGTTACTCTCAATTTTATTAAATAGTCTCAAACTTGCTCTGAAGATAAGTTTGCATATTGAAGCAATCCGGTCAACTAGATTTTTACATGTGTTTGCTAGCGTTTGTCCGATTAGTTTACATTTGTTAGTGCCCTGTCCGGTCAACCGTACACCTGTCCGGTTGACCGGATTCCAGAGCTTGACCGAGCTAAATATGAAGCAAACGGTTTCTTTTTATTCAATCCAAGAGATGCCTTTCCCGTCTCCTTTAGCGGTTTTATTTGAACGACCCTATCTCTTTCGACGGTTTTATTCTAGGCGTAGGATATTAAAAACAATAATCAAAAATAATAATCAAAACAAAAAAAAAATGACGATATGATTTAAATGCAAAAAATGTACAATTTGACCTATAGGTTACTACTAGGACCTTCCAGTCACCTAAAAACGTCTTCAAAAATTCAAATTTATTGTTTTAGGATTTTTAAAAGCAATTTTATCGATTTTTATGGAGATAAATTTTGAAGTTAGTCTGTACACGATAGGCTGACTTACACAATTTTTGCATTTCGCTCTTCAAGAATTTTAACAACTCTAATTGGCACCTCTGCCCATCCACCAACCCACCCTTGATTCCCCGCTGGCATCTTCATTTTTACCTTTCACATTTTTTGGAACTCTGAAACCTTCGCGACCCTAAAAATATTTCTAAAGCGCGTCCTGTCATTGTCTTCGATCATAAGACCAAAGGTCGCAGTCTCTACGTTTTACTCAAACATGGGTGTGCATAAGCACTATGCTGTCCAGTCTTTGTACTTGGGATCATGGGCAACAGGACCAGTGAACCGCCTTCCTGAAGCACTGAACACTGCCTGTACCTGCGCCAATTCATAACATTCTACCTCTTCCTTGCTTCCTTTCAACTTGCTTTCTTTGGCAGCAGAAAGTGGAAGGGGATCACTACGATGTGCTAGAGCCTCATTCTGTTTTCCAAGCCTAAAAGCTGTTATTGAGGTCATTGTCTTTGCTCTCAATGTATCTCAATGTAAACAATTGTAAATAAAGTGTTTCGTAGATTTTTATAAAAAAGATCAAAGCAGTTAGAACTTACATCTTAACTAGTGTTTTGAAATAACTTCACCTAGGTCTTGATCATTTAATTCAAAACTAGTTTCAAAAATAAAAAAAATTAAAATCAAATATTAAAAAAAAAACTGGAAAAAATGACGTTATGTTTTATTATTTGATTTTGATGTCCTACGCCTAGGTTTTATTTAAATAACGGATTGCGTTGCTCTTCCTGGTGTGTTTTGTAGCTTTGAAAAGTGAACCTTTCTGGAATTAAAATTGGGACCTTTTGTATCCAAAGTAGTTATGCTAACCCCTCTGCCAAAAGGACGTTCAAGCATCAAAAGACTGTGTTTTCTTACTATTAGTTTTCCTTTTTATAAAACTTTAATTACAATGATTCGGAACTTATATTAGTTGTATGACGGACCAGAATCTGGTAATTAACTTCAACATAACAAAATCGCAGGGAAATATATAAAAATCTGATTAGAAATTCCATGGAAATTAATGGAAATCAAAGGAAACCAGAAAAGGAAAATTCTCTGGAAAATTTTAAGGAAAACTGTTTGAAATTTGGGCTAAGATTTTTGCAAGTAATATAGATTCCCAAACAATTTTCCTTTGATTTCCGTGTGATTTCCTATTAGTTTTCCATTAATTTTCCATCAGTTTTCCATTCATTTCCCACGTTAGATTTCCTACCGGCCGTTTCCCCTAGGATTCCCCTTTAATTTCCCTAGGAATTTCCCCAGATTTCAATAAATTTCCCTAGAAATTTCCCTAAAAATTTCCTATGATTCCCATATTTTTTGGCTAGGCACTGGACTCTGGCATATCACAGCAAAAAAAAAAAAAAGCTCTAGAAAAACGAGTTATCTATTTTTTTTTCTTTTTTTTTGCCTGCAACTGTGTAATTAACACCTTGCAACTGTCAATGCAACACTTATGTAACACCCGTATAACAACTAAACAACAGTTGTTTTAGATAAATTAAAAAAAAAACACCTGACTATACCTGACAAAGAGAGTGACTCGGTTATTTCCTTTTTTTTTCTTTGTGATCCCCTTAGGTTTTTTAGTAAGACTGTTACATAGAAACTGTAATGAAGACGAACATAAAGATGAGAATTAACCCAAAAATAAACTTTTGTATATATGCACTGCTATGCATGATATTGCATGTATGCATAACAACGTAAGAGATTATAGATACTGTACAATGTGCAGAGCTAGTCTAGACTTATCCAGACGGATCAATACTAGGAGTGATCTAAGCATATTGGGTATCTTTCTAGTAAAAATAATAAGCAGCGTTGCCCAGGTATATAGTTGATTGTTTGATTGAACTAGATCGTTTTAATTGTTCAATCCAATACAATTGCCGTTAAAAAAACATGCATGCACTGTACAGTCGCACTGTTGTTCTGTCGTCGCGCTGCAGCGTTGAATAGAGGCGGCCGCGGCTTAGGGAAAGTATCAGGGACATCTTTGTGTGGCTCCCGGTATCCGCTCTTTCTACCGTTTCTGTTGCATCACACGACAGACAGGTACGCGAAAAACACGAGAAATAACGCATTCAAAATCCTTCCTTCCATCTAGCTACTGTAACGTGGGGGGCGAGACGGCACGGCAGTCCCCGAGAAGAAACTGAAGGTCCTCGTCTAGGGTGACGTCTCCGGTCCCTCTACGCGCCTTCCCTCGCCCCTCAACCGAAGGATGCACGGCAGACGAAAAGTGCCTGTCGGCAGTCCCATTCAACCCATGCACTCTCTGCTGGGACGGGCCAACAACAGCAGCACCATCGCCGGATCGGGCTCCCCTGACTGCTGTTGACGCTGCTGATGAGGAGAGAGGGTTATTTGTCAGTGGCGGCACAGATCCTTGGAAGGTGAATTGAAAGTCGTCCTCTTCTTCGTGCTCGTTGCCGCTCCCGATTTGGAAGCCTCGAAGGGCTTCGTGGGATACATCGCGACCATTGTGGTCTGTCCGTTCTCTGCCGTCACCTCTCACAGCGAGTGAAGAGGAAAAAGGAGGGGAGGACGCAAGGCGATCCTCAGAGGGAAACACAAGATCCCGTAAATGGGAAGGCAGAGACTCTCTCAGACGACGGTCAGCCTCCCCCTCGTCAACGTAATCCCCCAAACTTCCCTGCCGGGGAAGAACAGGAACAGGAGGGGGACACCCCTTGATAATGGTCCCCTTCCCCGCCCCATCTTGAGAGAACGACACGCGACGCAAACCCGCCCCTGTAGGAGAGTGAAAAGAAGAAGAAGAAGGATTGTCCCATCGGAAGCCCTCATCAGACTCCCCCACCCCCGCCTCTCCCTCCTCGTACCCGTTCAGAGAGTCCTCAGGAAACCCGTATCTCGACCCCCCCCTGCCCAGTTGAGCATCTGCAGGCCCCTCGAGGTCGTCGAAGTACTCACGAACCTGGGCCCTGATGCGTCTGCAGAAGGTTGAAAGGAAAGAAGGAAGGAAGAAAGAGCTAAAGGAAGGACCAAAGAGAGACAGAGAGAAGATACGCAACGCAGGAAAGGAAAGGTGTGAACGGGGTTTTCAGTGCAAGCAAACATGCAGGCACGCAGGTCAACAAGACAGAAGAAGAGACGACCGGTAAGGCGAAAAATACAGATGACCAAAAGGATTCATTGGACGAATGTTTTGAGGAAAGAAGGCGCTGGCGAAAAGCAACAAGCAAGCCGGGAAACAGTTTGTGACTGCAAGCCCAAGTCCCTTTCGTGAGTGAAGACAACTTTAAATGCAGAGTTGTTTCAATCCGTCTGTATTTTGTCAGTCATTCGGCCGAGTTCTATTCCCCCTCGTTCTTTTTGACCAGACCAACCTGGCATTCGTGAGAGGTTGGAATGTCATCTCTCTTTCTGCTCCAGACAATTCGGAGGCTACACACCGCCGCCCGTGGCCCGCAGCTGCCGCTCTTGAGGCCTGCACAATCACATAAATCAGTTTGTTGCTTTCTTCTATGTGCCTGCCGAGTATGATCACCCTCCCTCCAGAAGATGCATGCATGCAAAAATGAAACGGACGCACAGAAAGAAAAAGCAAGACGAAGAGGGGAGACGCGCAAAAAAAAGGGGGACTGAATAAGTAACAAAAGGAAGGAACCTCGCACAGCAGCAGGCTAGACTGGATCAACAACTGCGCCAGTCACGCTTCAACCCCTGTCGCCAGAAAATCTTTCTAAAAAGGACCCTCTGCCGGTCCCACCGCCACCCTCCCCCCCCCCCC
>JAHBMJ010002026.1:0-13345 GCA_018398765.1 Chromera velia | reverse complement strand
CCCCCCCCCCCCCCCGTACCGTCGCCAGATTGAAGGGCGCACTCTTCGTGGGAACTCCGGGGGCCCTCTCCTCCCATTTGGCTCCAAAACCTTTTTGCATTTTTGCATGGCAGAAGAAGGAAAGAAAGAATAATACACAACGACACAGCACAGGGGGGAGGGAGGAGGGGCAAAGAGACAGAGACAGAGACACAGTCGCAAACAGAGGAGGGGGGAAGCTTTCAGGACCCTGTCACGGATCGGAGATGGAAGCGTCTGTCTGTCTGTCTGTTCTCCCGTTGTACTGGTGTCTCTGACCGTCATCTATCAGTGCGACTCCCTTCACTCTCCAGAAGCCAGCCTACCTCTCCGCTCTCTCTCATGTGTGTGTGCCCATGCAGCAACAAAAGGGAGCGAGGGGAAAGTCTGGCACGCAGCCTTCCTCCCACATGATCGACACTCGGTTCTTCTTTTCAACCAGCACGGAAAGCTCGCTTTTCTTCGTTCACCTGCTTGTCTAACTGACTGATTGACGTTTTTTAACCCTGCTCAATTTTGTTTTTTCTTTTCTTGTATGACCTACGCAAAGGGTGGGCAAAAAAGACTCAAAAACTCAGCAGCCGTAAAGACAATTCGACAGGTAAATTACACGGTCCTTTTGTATAGCTTCCTGATTGTTCTCACGAAAACCATTTCCTCCTGAGGGTCTCCGTTTTGTGCTGATCGAATAAAATCCCCCCACGGTTCGAGAAACACAAATCGATCGAATTCGTCCTCGGCCATTTGCAAATCCATCCGAGAACACCCTAATCTTCTTTGCGTCTCTTCCGCTCCCCCCGCTGCCGACTGTATTTACAGAAAAGAAGGCATGATTTGTGGTGCTCCTCTGTCTGCCCACATGCAGACCGAAAGAAACGAATAGCTCCCTCCGGAATGCCGCAGATCCCCTCACAAATATGAAACGAATGCGAATCGAAAGAGAGAGAACCTTGTCACAGACCCACACACAAACATACAAACAGTTATTCATTCAAAAGCAGACAAAGAAGACTTACCGAAAGCCTTTATTGCCCTCTGCTCGCTCTCCTCTCGACGTCGACGCGCGAGGTCCTGCAGTTCCAAGTACCGTCCCAGCCCTGCAACCGCTCGAACCTGGCCGTGCGCCCCGTTTTCTGCAAGCACCGTACAAATGCGCATACACAGGGACGAACAAATCAAGCTCGGTCAGTGCTCTCATCAATTCATCGCGATTCTTTCTTCTCACTCACCCCCCCTCCCACTCTCCCACTCGATCCACCTGCAAGGCTGCGACTACAGTTCTCCAGCCAGTGGCCTTTTTTGCAAAAAGCACAGCTTTTGCATCAAATTCATCACCACTCTCTGTGCTTCCCTTGAAGAGCAACGCGCGCCCCCCCCATCCTTTTTTGCGTCCTTTTTCTGCTTCAGCGAACTAACTTGAGCACAATGAGAGAAAAATGAAGGCAGACCGCAACGTGCATTCCTTCCTTCCTTCCAGATCGACGAGGCAGGCCGGAGTGCTGACCTGCTCCACCGGTAGCAGTGGCGAGACGGGAGCCTCCACCGATTTGAGGTTTGAAGGTGCAGGCAGAGAGCTGCTCAGTCTCCCTGCAGGCAGACAACAGAAAGGCAAAGAGAAGAGGACAGGAGAGGGAAGGAGAAGGGAGAAACGGGGGATGATGGTAGCAGAAGCAACAAGAATAGCAGAACAGAAAGCGGACCGCTTTTCGATTTCCGTGCATCGAAGTAAACATATGCGCGCGCTGTCTCTGACTCTCTTTCTTTCTCCATCCGTGTGTGTGTGTGTGTGTGTGTGTGTGTGTGTGGGTGCGCGCGCGCGCGCGTGCGTGTGTGTGTGAGTGTGTGTGTGAATGAATGTGAATGGACGATCATGGGTACATCCCTCACCCTTGAACCCCTCGCTGCTTTGGTGCCCTCTCTGGCCACTGCTCCTTTTCTTTCAATACTTTTCCAGAAATAAATCCGCAGCTGAGTGTGTGAGTGAGTAAGTGAGTGAAAGACTGTGCAACGGAATGAGAAAATTGCCGAAAACTGATCCCCATCTACAACGCACCACCCAACAAAAAATCAGACAGGCAAAGAGGAAGCACACCGACCTCTCCAGTTTCTTCTGGGCCAAAATGAAGTCCTTTTGCTCCTTTTCCTCCTTGATTTTCGTCATGAGGTTCTGCCATAGAGACACACACACACACACACACACACACACACAGAGAGAGGGAGAGAGAGAGAGAGAGACTCAAAATGGAGAGGTAAACATCAACCACAATATCACGAATTGACAAGGCGTACTTGACACAGGAGAGCGGAACCCACTTCTTCCCCCTGTACCCTGCCAAAGGGTAAACTGTCACCGAAACTGTTGTAGAAAAGCATGCTGGTTCTTCTCGGCAATCCACTCACAAAACGTAGAAGGGGGAGGGCGACTCTTATCACATGCATACGCGTTCATGCTTTTCAATTGTGGCCCGAGATCATCTTCCGGTTTCCTTTCCCCTCCTTTTCCCCCTCTGTGGAGTTAGTTGCGACTGACCTCGGGGCAAGAGAAAATGGAGTGGATGTGCGCAAAGCGGGGATCCCTCCCGTCCTCTTTTTCCTTTTCCTTTTCCCTCTGGCTTCCCCCTCCTCCCTGCTCTCCGTTTTCGTCAATGTCCTGCGAAGCCTTCCTGGATGCCCCCGAGACCCTTGGAGATACTCCCCTCTTGTTTTTCCCCCCCGCTCTTTGTGACGATGCATTGTTGTCCTCCTGGTCTTTCTGTGCCTGTTTTTCTTCTCTCTCCTTCTTCTTCCTCTCCTGTCTGCGTTCAAATACGGAGAGCGCACAAAAGAGACGCACAAGCTTGCTCGGATGCCACTCAAGGGAAGCAAGAGTCGACGGTGACAGAACAAGTCAGAGAGAGGCTCAGAGAAAGTGAGAGAGAGACTTGTCAGAATCATTCATGCGATGCGCATACATCCATCTCCCTTTGTCCTTCCTGTCCTTTGAGGATCGCCTCCTGATGCTTCTCTCCCTTCGTCAGAGACGGCACGTCAAGCCAAAGCTTTGTGTATCGATCGATCGATCTACACACGCACCCATGCACTCACCACTCCAGCCAACCTGCCGTCTCTCTCTCTATTTGTGCATGCATCCCCCCCCATGAATGCGCAATCTAACACCGGTCCCCCTCTCTGTCTGTCTGTCTGCCTCCAGATTCCATGCCTCCCTGCCTGCCGTCATCCGATTCCGCTGTCCCACCAGCAGGTAAGAGAGATCTCGTGACGCATTCACCCTCATCGGCAGAAAAGTCCTTTTCTCCCTCCCAGAAATTCTCCTCCGCCGTCTGCGGACGGCACACAGAGACGGAGGGAAAAAGAAACACACACAAGACATGCAGGCAGGAAGGCAGACAAGAAGGAAGGCTGACTCGGAGAGCATGGTGGAGAAGTTTCGTCCGACTGCAAGTGCCCTTGAATGATCGCTGATGGCCGGCCTGAAGGTACACTCTCTCTCCCACTCCGCAGTTTTCTCTTTGCTTTTGTCATCGCGCCTACCGGGTCCTGCATGCATCCATCCATGCAGAGATAGATGGGCACATCAATAAGTGTACACATAAACGAGCTTCTCTCGCCTCCGAGTAAGAAGGAGGCTTCTGCTATTTTGCCTGCTGCCTCGAAAAGAAAAAAAACGGCGCCACAGAAATTGATTGAGTGGATTCCAGCTCACACAACCACCGCAACAACCTACCAATCCCCACCACCCCAGCCATCTTCACCTCTCTTCTCTCCCTCCGTTCCCTGCCTGCCCAATTGACCTACCAGGGTAGATTGCTGCGTGAGGGAGGAGGTCCGTGGTGGTTGGCCTCGGTCCTCCAGCGTACAGATGGATAACCTGGTGATCAGCTGGTGCCACCCCAACAGGCTTCTGGCTGCTGGAAGGGAAAAGTGCGGCATGATCTCTCTGCCCGTCTCGTCTGCTGGGAGACTGTGTTGCAGTTTGAGCAATCAAAGCAGAGTCTCCCTCTCCTCCTGCGGCTACCCCTCTCTCTTGACCAAACGTTGTGGACGTCTGCATTCGTTCAAGAACTTCTTCCGCCTCTCGTTGCTGCAGTGCGACGGTGCTAAGCAGGGTCGTCGCTCCGGCGGCAGCAATCTCTCTCTCTTTTTCTTGGCCACTGGCAGCGGCCCCGAGGGTGAAAACTGTGGAAGCTGGATGGCAGGGTGAAAGGAAGTCTGCAGGATGGTGGTGCTCACGCCCTTTATCTGTGAGGGTGAGGGAGTGCCTGAGCAAACGGGATGGATGAGCTGCCGCCAAAGCAGCGCTCTGTGGGTTCACCTTCGGCTTGAAGGTCAGTTCTTGCGCCTGCATTCAGTCAGTGAAGGAACCGCTTCTCTCTGTCTCTTTGTCTCTCTTTCAATTTCTCTCTCTCCCTCTCTCTCTCCCCCATACAGACACACACACACACACACACACACACACACACTTACTCACGCACGCACACACACACACACACACACACATTGTCTATCAGTCAGACAGACTGTCGACCTTTTCTGTCTGTCGGTCCGTCAGTCAGTCAGCCAGCCAATTGCTTGGCCCAGTCACTCTTTTTCTTTCTAACCACCGCCCATTTATCTTTCTGTGTGCAGTCCCTCTTCTCCCCGAAGACCTGCTTCTCTCTGTTGCTTTGCGATTGACCACAGACCGTCCGGCTAACCTACTGAGCCGGCTTACCGCTTTTTGTGCCTGGATTGCTCTCCGGTGTTCCCTGACTTGCTCGTAAAGCGTTTGCCTGCATGCATGCATTCATGCATGCTCAGAATAGGGGCAGGGAATGGAAGATAAAAGAATGGTACAAGTCGGAAAAGATGCAGCGAGAAAAGAGTGGCCTAGAAGACCGGCGGTGTGGAATTCAAGAAAGGCATTGAAACGACGGAAGTAAGCGGACTGAAATTGAACATGGATTCTCGTATCCGAACCGCAAAACCTCCAGAAATGAAATAGCGAAAAAGCTGGTTTGGCGCAAAGGTTGAAAAGACATTCCCGCAGAAACAGACCTTTCAAGAAAACTCTGAAAAGCCCCTTCCTGTTCACCATTTCCTGCACGCCCACGCACTCAGACGCACACTTGTCTCGAGTTTGCGACATTTCTCCGCGCTGAAATTTACAAACAGCCACAAAAAGTAAGGAGGTGGCTAAGAGGTATGTAATAATAGAGCCGAGGAAAAAAAAGAAAACAAGTAGCAGAGACAGACAGACAGACAGACTGTGTGACTTCTTTTCTTTTTATATATTTTTTCCCCTGACAAACTACATGTTTCTTCTTCTCCCTCCTTTTCTTCATGTGCATAACAGACAGGCAGAGAGACAGACTATATCGTCCTTTCTTTCCCTTTTTTCTCTTTCTTGATTTAGAAGACAGAGTGTATCGTCTTTTCTTTTCCTTTTTCTCTTTCTTCATCCTCTTCTGTTTTTTTCTTTCTTCTTTTTGCAGACAGACTGTATGCTTCTTCTTCTCCCTTCTTTTCTTCATGGACGGACAGACAGGCAGATACAGACAGACAGACAGGCAGACAGACAGACTATGTCGTCTTTTCTTCACTTCAATGTTTCCGAATCGCTTCCTTTCTTTCGGATAGACCGACAGATAGACAGACAGAAAGACAGACAGACACACAGAAAGACTGTATGGTTTCTTTCCCTCCTCTTCTTCATGAACACAACAGACAGAAAGAAAGAAAGCAACAAAGACAAAAGAACATCACGACAACTCAGTCAGTCAGACAGACAGACAGACAGACCGTATGTTTCTTCTTCTCCCTTCAGAGACAGACACACGATGTGTTTCTTTCTTTACAGGCAGGCAGACAGATGGACGTACAGACAGACAGACAGACAGATAGATAGATAGATACTAATATTAATAGATAGATAGAAAACAAATGAAAAGCGAGCAACACAAGGAAAGAATCCCGACCCCTCCCCGCAAGGAGGTCAAAGGAATCAGAGACAGGAAGGAAGCAAGGCGGATTGCGGGCCCTTTTGTCTCAAAGCACTCCGTCTTTGCCCGCACACACACACACACACACACACACACAGAGAGAGAAAGAGAGAGAGAGAGAGAGAGAGAGAGACAGAGAGAGAGAGAGAGCGCCAGACAGGCTGCGAAATATCTTTCATTTCTCCTTTTTTCCACAAACACAGCAAGCAAGGAAAGAAACGAAAAGAGAAAGAAAGAAAGAAAGAGCGAGAGAGAAAGAAGACCAACAAACAACCGAGGAAGACGTTCACTCAGACAACCTGGGCATCCAGACAAGCTGACAAACCAAGCAGACAGACCTATTGCGAGAAGTCCCGTTTCAATTTGCTGCTGTGACCCTTTTTTCCCTTCCCTGCCGGCCCTCCCTCCTCCTCCTCCCCCTGCAAGCCTCGCCTGCCTCTCCTTTTCGGATTCCTCTACGGCCTCCTTGTGCTTTCTCTGTCTGGAGCGTTCTGCACGCGCCTTCAACCTCTCCTCCACAGGCAGCCACTCGGAGGGGTCCTGCATTGGTTCGATCGTTCGTTCTTCCGTTCACTCACTCACTCACTCATTCATTCATTCATTCATTCATTCATTCAGTCAGTTCTGCCATCAGGAAGGAAGGATCAAGTGTCTGCCTGAGAGAGGGGTCACTTCCGTCACGACATTCATAATGCAGCAGCAGGGAACTTCCACCATATATGCAGCTTTCATTGAGGAGCTCTGCACTTGAAGGAAGGCCCCCCCGTCCGCAGGAGAAGGAAGGAAGCACCATTGACCAACAGACAGAGCAATCAGCACTACAGAAGCAGAGGCAGAAGCAGGAAAAAAAAAAGCGGAAAACGAACGAACGCAGCTGTAGCTGCGTCACAGCCATTCTCTCTGTGCATGCGCGTGGAGGGAGGTCCCTGCCTGCCAATGGATTGATGAATGAGCGCACAGACAGACAGACAGACAGACAGGCAGGAAGGCAGGCAGGCAGCCGGACTGGCTGCACAGTTTCGTTCGTGGGGAAGGACGCTTCGTTGACTTCCGATTCACGAACGGAACTATTCTGCCGGAAATGAGTTGAGATAAACACACACACACACACACACACAGACATGCGGCGTCGCTGTTGGCCAACTTCCACCTGCCTGCCGGCTGAGCGAATCTTGTAGCGACTGACTGACTGACCTTTTCCCTTCTCCGCATGACCATTCTCTCCGACTGTGTCGAGATACGAGGTTGGAAAGACCTCTTCTCTCTTTCCTCCTTTTCCGACTTCAGCTGGAGCTCTTGTCTCCTCGCCCGCCTCTCTTCAATGACTGTGTCTAGTCTCTCGTGCATCGGCTTCTCCTTGGGTCTCTCTCTCTCTTCGGTGTCCCTGCTGTCACCGCCCGTCACTTCCGACTTCTGCTTTTTGGGAGGGGAACTTCCCTGGCTCTGTCGGGGTATTAGGGTGGGTTTGAAGGGGGCAAGCTGCCTTTCTTCCTCGTCTCTGATCTCTCTTGCCTGAGTGCGCACCCACTCTCTTTGATAATATTCCAAATGAAGGCGGTCGGGAAGGGAAAGGTTGCGCGACTGTTGGCATTGGCGCTGACGTTGCGCCACAATCGCAGACCGCAAGTTGATCTGGGGCCGGAAGGGGCAACTCTCCATCTCTTTCGCTTCCTTCTCCTGCCGCGCCTTCTGAAGGGCCTCTACTTTCTGACGGTGGCGTTCCATCATCTGCGATATCCTGTCCCTCTGCTTCGACTCAACTCCCGCTTTTCCACCCCCAAAAGAGGCTCCTAGGGGCCCAGATACAGACAGGGAAGTGAAGGGCGCGTTGCTGGCCTTCAGGCCCAGTTTCTCTGTTTTCAACTGAGACGGGGGGGATTCTTGTCGTCCCCCCTTTTCCCTCTGCCCTTCCTTTCGGGTGGAGACCGCGCCCCCCCCTGAAGGCGCTGAAGAAGCCTCTGCCCGCTTGTCCTGCTTCCTCTGTTGACTTCGGGGAACCCGCAAAAGATCCCCGTTTGGATTTCGTTCTCCTCTCCCCTCTCTGCCACCTTCCGCCTCCTCTACGGTAGGGGCAGCATAACGACCTCCTACATTTCCATCTACATTCCCAACAAGAACCTCCTGGGACGAAGATGCGGGAACGGGACGCGACACGGGTCTCGGATCCGCGGCCTCAGCCATCGGACCGTCAATGTCTCTCGCCGGTCCTCTCCCCCCTCCGTTTGGGAGGGCTCCGAACGAACCAAAGGGCGCGCCGTCTAGGTCAAAACGCTCTCTAAGAGGCTGATCATGATCAAGCCTACCTGCACTATCGACTCCTGCGCTTTTTCCTTGCTCAGACGACGTACGCCTGGCTTCCCTTCCAGAGGATACCAACGCTCGGTCTGTTTCCTCCCGGAGTATCCGTGTCTTTTCACTGAGCCCCTTCCAGTTCTGTGACTCTCCCGTAACCCCTCCCACTTCTTCATAGCACTCAGAGGGCTGAGGAACTGAGCCCGCCTCTCTCTGCGCAGTTTGCCTGGTAGGTTGCGGTGGGGGAAAAGAGGCGAAGCTACTCGGCTCCCGTCTCCTCGGTTCTTCGTCTTCGACAAGCGCGTCTGTTTGCAACTTTCCCTTCATTCTCCGCCTCCTTTCCGCCATCAACCTCCGAATGATTTCTTCCCTCGTTGCGCGCATCAACGGACCCTCTTCCTCCTGCTCTTCTCGGGGCGTCACCGAGCCCATTCCATCTTTGCTCTGCCGCCGACTCATTGTCCCTCACAAGTGCGTTGCTCTGTCAGTGATCAATTTCCACGGAATTTTGCAAGGGACCTCCAGAGCCTCCGAAAGAGGACTCGGGTGAGCAATGGTAATCTGTGTGATGAAGACCCTCTAGTCTGCACCGCCGAACGCATTCCATTGCTATTGCGGCGACATGCAGAGACCTGACCGGTCAATACCGGGCCGAATCATGAGTGTGTATGCGTGATTATGCGTGTGTTGTATTGTGTTGTTTATGCGTGTGCATATGTGATGCATATGTGCATGTGCATGTGCATGTGCATGAGTCATGATGTGACTTTTACGGCCGGCGTATAGTTTTTTGAACCCTCATGAAAAGTTTTTCGAAGATTAAGGTCTTTCTCTCATAATCTCTCCTAACAAAGGGTAGCCTTTGCCAAAGGAACAAAATGTTAAGAAGGTTTTGCCCCGCCTTTCCTCAGCAAAACCTTCGGACAAACTAGGCCAGATCCGCCCCGCATAATAGCGGTGTATATATGGCTATATATGGCCCATAATATGTAGATCAGGGGACGTGGCTTTATGTGGCTTACATAAATAATTAAGGTTTTTGTTATGCATACCACATCCCCGTATATGAAGGGCGAATCTAGCCTAGTCTGTCAAAAGGTTCCGGTTCGTCCCGTCTGTTCTGAATCTAGGAACACTGCTCATTAATCACTTTTACTGCGGCTTATTTCTCAAGTGGCGGTAGAGTAGGACTCGGAGAACAACGAAAAGAGGGGAGACGCAGGGAAAAAACTTTCTAAAAGTTTGTCCCCTTGGCAAAGGCTACCTTTTGATGGCGGAGAACAACTTCAAAGAGACCTTCCCCATTAATTTGCCCTTATTTTCTCAACCTTCTTTTCTTCCTTTCTTTTCATGCGCTTACCCCCTTTTCTTTTTTTTTTTTCCTTCTTCTTTGTATACAAAGAATCAATCATAAAAGGATCACTTAGTTTGCACCCTCCAAGTCGAAAGACCCGGAGAACGCTGCGACGTCCCTACTGGGAAGGTACTCAAGCTGGAAAAGCCCTCTGGTTCCCCTCCTGCTGTGAATTGAATAGAGAAGATTTACGGTAACGAAACGCTGTAGCGTGCACGAAAGAACTTTATAATACCGGTCCATCAGCCTTGTCTGCACTGCCTCGTCTCCCTCTCCTCCTTTCACTCTTCCGGCCCCCAACTTCGCCATCTCTTTCAAAAAACAAATTGTCCCCTCTCCTGGTCTCCCATAATAATATGTCTCAAATACAAGAGGAACAAACCGAAATCCGATTTCATGACAGATCTCACCGTACCTGTCGTTTTTAACCTTCTCCATCGCTTTTACTGCCGACCCTACTGTTTTTGCGAATCTTCGCAGGCGGTTGGCATCAATTGAGAATGGATGGGTCACTGCGATGTCTCCTAGTATGGTGTCTCCTGATGGGAGACCTGCAAAGAAATCGGGACGTTTCTGTTTCTCATTGATGAGACGGGTCGGAGTGGACAAGCCTAGCTGTCCAAAGGTTGGCTCCCTAGGTGCATCTTGGTAACTTGGTAGTCAGCCAGAAATAGGGGGGTGGTTACCAGGTTGGCCGGTAACCTAGCCGGCCGAGTCGCGGCGGGCCGCGGGCCCGCGCCGCGGCCCGATCGACGTCCGTCAACTGGTTTTTGTTCAGATACAGCTATCACGTCGAGTTGACTGTGCATGTGTTTCACGCGTGTTTTGTGCATGTGTGTGTGCTTTCATGCCGCATGAATGTATTTCATCGATTTTCATGCATGTTATTTGCTTGTTGTGCGTGCATATGAGTTTCATGCGTGAAAGAAAAACAGTATTTTTTTTTAATTTTTTTTTCTAGATTTTTATTTTTGTTTTTTTTTTTAATTATATGGCCGGTAAACCGGTAACCTGGCCATTATTAAAAAATTGGTCTAGCCCAGCCAGGTAACCGGTTACCCGGTAATTACCCAGCCATCATGCAACTAGGGTTGGCTTCCTTATTATATAGTAATGACGGAGCCCCTGCAAAAGAGAGCAGAATACATCTTTCATCTGTTCATGTCTCCACTATACACTCCTTCCTGTGCCATAAGTCTGTGCATGCTGGCCCTCATGGTCCAGCGTGGCCCCACAAGCACAGATCGGGTTCCGTTTGATTTCTAGGATGGGAAGACCAAGACGAAGACGAACGGTGGTGGTGAAGAGCGTGGGGGAAATTTTTATCCATCCAGAGGATGGCATCGCAGTGAGCTAAGCTGAGGCCTCTGTGCCTGAATAGGACTTCAAACGTGCCTTCTCTGGAGGGGACAGCGCATTCAGAAGTTGTTTTCTACGAACAAGGTGGAGGGTTTCAATCATCAAGTGCTGCATCTCCCCCCTCTCATAAATTAATAGAAAATCATCAATTCTCTCCCCCCACTCACTTTGCAACACCCGGGGAATATGGTTCTGTCCGAGTTCCCTCTGCACCCCCCCCTCTGCAGTCTGTGTATACCTGTGCCACTCTTTTCACCCAATGCAGGCCGGCAAAATCCGATCATGTTGGCATTGCAAAACCTTGATCGGTAAGCCTGCCTCTGACTGCGGCGAGGGTTTGCGTACCGCAGCCTACTAGCGCTGCCGGTGCGATATGACGGAAGAAAGGGATTCCTAACCCCCCCTGGCACAACGGGAGATAGATCTGCATAATATTACTAAATATTGTATAATAACATTTCAATTACCCCCCTCCTTTTTCTTTCTTAACCCTGCCCTTCCCTGCCCTTGAAATTACGAGTAATTTTATTAATTTAGAGTGTTAAAGTGTCAGATTGATGAACATTTTTACTATTAGATTCGGAAGTAATTTAAGTAATGGGAAAAGGCAGAACCTTGTGACAAACTATGACAAAATAGGCTAGATCCGCCCCTAATACATTACAACAACAAAAATCAAATCATAAAAATTACAATTACAAAAAAAAAAACTCTTCCTCATCAAATACTTTTACCAATAACTGGATCAACCCTTCATACTACATGGGGACGCCGCATGACACTAGGCATGACACGGACAGGCATAACTGTGCTATAACAAATTAAACCTTCAATGACTCAGATTTACCAAATTTTGTTGCGCATATACTTTATTCAGGGGCCGGGAGTGACAGCACAGTGACGCCGGGCTATGTTGGGCATAGCCGAGCAATATGGAGGCTCTTCCATGTCAAAATAATAGAGACTGTATAAGACTGAAATAGGACTGGAAAAATATGAAAAACGAAGATCATAGACGTATAAACATACGAGAACATAATAGAACATAAGCAAAAAAAAATTTTTCAAAAACTATCATTACTTAGATTAAAAAATTACTTTCAAAAAAAAAAACCTTTGTGATGTATTGTCATAATTTAAAAACATTTTTTTGATAGAGAAGACTCAGAAGACTACAGTTTGTTACCATTCGTCATTATGATACAGAGTTATTGTCATACAGAATCAATCTTTTCAAGCAAACTTTCTTTTATTAGCATTCTCTCTTCTCAACGTTCTTTAGTACCGTTTTGTCCGGCCAAATGATTCTGATGGAAAATCTTGGAAACAGTCACAGCATACTCATTACCATGCCTGCCCAAACCACCACTTGTATCCACCGTCTTTCCCCCCTTTTATCGCCCCCCCTCTTCTCCTCCCCTTATAATTCTTGCCGATCGCCATTCAGGCACGCATGCATGACTCCACACAGGCGGGCGGATAAAGAGCAGGTGCATGAAACTGCGTGACATTCGATTTCCATCCCCCTAGTTCCCCTCCTGCGATAGATGTGTCTTTCCTTCTGTGCATGGGGGCTCACACACGCTTGAGAGAGTACTGCCTCGACTAGTCAGTGACTCGAGCCCTTCCTCGAAGGGGAAAGTGAGCAAGCAAGCCCTGCCACCCACTTAATTAACCAGAGAAAAGACTTCCCACTCCCACTCGACTCAAAAGGTTCAGTCTCGACCCCTTTCCCCCCCGCGGTCTCTCCAGATCGACCGACAGCCTCCCCCGCTCCCTCCCCAAATGCATTTCCTTCCTCCTGGACCCGTTTTCTTTCTCCCGTCCTGCCTGCCTGCCCGTATTTGGAGGTGGAAGCATACATACTACATTCCCTCCATGCAGTTACTCTCTAATCCTCCAGCCTTAGATCGTCAAAATCTACACGTTCTCCAGAGAAAGGGTCAGAAGGAGGAAGCAAAGGGATTGAGATACACAGCGACGAGGCAACTGATCAGTCTCCCCCCAGAAAACCCACTTTTGTTGACCAGGTGTGAAGTGCAACCAGGAAATCTGCAGCCGTACCAGACGCCTCTCTCAGTGCGCTTACCGCTCTGTTCTGCTGTTGCTGAGTCGACTGCTGCCTCAGCACTGAGGGGGCATTATTCGCAAGACCCCCACCGGGAATCACCGGAGCACCCCGCCCCCTCTCTCCCATCCCCCCGGTCCGTACAGACACAACGGATCCTCTGCCTGT
Organism: Chromera velia; assembly: GCA_018398765.1. NCBI lineage: Eukaryota > Chromeraceae > Chromera > Chromera velia. The sequence continues at coordinate 108 of JAHBMJ010002026.1, read as the reverse complement.
CGCACTCGGTACTCCTCCTCCTCCAACCCCACCACGGACGGACGCCACCCCCCCAGCAGTCAAGGGAATCTCCTCGTTCGGTCGAACAACCGGGACCCCCCCTCCCCC
>JAHBMJ010002025.1:0-23525 GCA_018398765.1 Chromera velia | reverse complement strand
TGTGCGAGGCTGGTGTGAGTTTTTGGAGTTTTTGATTTCTTCTTTGCTTGTGCGAGGCTGGTGTGAGTTTTTGGAGTTGTTGATTTCTTCTTTTCTTGTGCGAGGCTGGTGTGAGTTTTTGGAGTTTTTGATTTCTTCTTTGCTTGTGCGAGGCGTGTGTGAGTTTTTGGAGTTGTTGATTTCTTCTTTTCTTGTGCGCGGCTGGTGTGAGTTTTTGGAGTTTTTGATTTCTTCTTTGCTTGTGCGAGGCTGGTGTGAGTTTTTGGAGTTTTTGATTTCTTCTTTGTTTGTGAGAGGCGGGTGGGAGTTTTTGGAGTTTTTGATTTCTTCTTTGCTTGTGCGAGGCTGGTGTGAGTTTTTGGAGTTTTTGATTTCTTCTTTGCTTGTGCGAGGCTGGTGTGAGTTTTTGGAGTTTTTGATTTCTTCTTTGGTTGTGCGAGGCTGGTGTAAGTTTTTGGAGTTTTTGATTTCTTCTTTGCTTGTGCGAGGCTGGTGGGAGTTTTTGGAGTTTTTGATTTCTTCTTTGGTTGTGCGAGGCTGGTGTGATTTTTTGAGTTTTTGATTTCTTCTTTGCTTGTGCGAGGCTGGTGTGAGTTTTTGGAGTTTTTGATTTCTTCTTTGCTTGTGCGAGGCTGGTGTGAGTTTTTGGAGTTTTTGATTTCTTCTTTGCTTGTGAGAGACTGGTGTGAGTTTTTGGAGTTTTTGATTTCTTCTTTGCTTGTGAGAGACTGGTATGAGTTTTTGGAGTTTTTGATTTCTTCTTTGCTTGTGCGAGGCTGGTGGGAGTTTTTGGAGTTTTTGATTCCTTCTTTGCTTGTGCGAGGCTGGTGGGAGTTTTTGGAGTTTTTGGTTTCTTCTTTGCTTGTGAGAGACTGGTGTGAGTTTTTGGAGTTTTTGATTTCTTCTTTGCCTGTGCGAGGCTGGTGTGAGTTTTTGGAGGTTTTGATTTCTTCTTTGCTTGTGCGAGGCGGGTGTGAGTTTTTGGAGTTTTTGATTTCTTCTTTGCTTGTGCGAGGCTGGTGTGAGTTTTTGGAGTTTTTGATTTTTTCTTTGCTTGTGCGAGGCGGGTGTGAGTTTTTGGAGTTTTTGATTTCTTCTTTGCTTGTGCGAGGCGGGTGGGAGTTTTTGGAGTTTTTGATTTCTTCTTTGTTTGTGCGAGGCGGGTGTGAGTTTTTGGAGTTTTTGATTTCTTCTTTGGTTGTGCGAGGCTGGTGTGAGTTTTTGGAGTTTTTGATTTCTTCTTTGTTTGTGCGAGGCGGGTGGGAGTTTTTGGAGTTTTTGATTTCTTCTTTGCTTGTGCGAGGCGGGTGGGAGTTTTTGATTTGTTTCGGTCCACAGAGAGGTTGTAGGGAGACTGTGGGACAGTTTCCTCATCGTGCTGTCCAAAGTGTTCCCACACAAACTCTCGAAAGAGGGTCGAAAGATAAGGTCCTAGCTTGGCTTCTCTACAAGCAATCTCACTCCGATGTCACACCGATTCAGAAATTCGAGTGCCGAGTCTATGTCGATACGAAAGTTAACCACCTTCATTCCTTCCTGCCTTCGTTCGCGTCCCCGATCGATGCTTGTCCGCAGGTTCCTCGGCCTGGTTTCCGTGATGCCCTGTCAGCGTCTGTATGAGTACACAGGTAAAGCGTTGAAGAGCCAGCAGACGGAAGAGTCCCTCAAGGACCACCCGTACGGTTGGTGGATAGAGGAGTATGCCTCGAAGGAAAATGAGCATTTAAGTCTGGTGATGGAGGCCCACATGGAGGCAGGACTGCAGAGCGCAGACGAATGGGAGAAGGAGGAAGCAGTCCACGTCTACAGACAGGGCCTCTTCTATGAGTGGCTCTTCTGGCTTCAGTCATGGCACAAGTGGCCTGCTCCGGATGAATTGCTAAGCCCCCCGTCGGTTGACCTGAGCACTCAGGGTTTCGAGGAAGCGCGATCGACTGACAATTCCGAAGAGATGCCAAGAAATGAAGTCGCGCAAGTAGACTCAGAGTCTCAGACAGAGACGGCCACAGGGAGGGCGTGGAGCGACAAGACCGAAGGAGCAGAGGGAGACGGGGGCCTCGAGTTGAGCCTGCAGTGGAGTTGAATGGACAATTAAAGGAAGGAAGGAAATATGGATGGTGATGAATCAAAGATGCTGATCGAGCTACTAGCTGAGCCACAAACTCAATGTCACGGACTGGCGTCTGGCACGTATATATATACAACTCTCTGTTTTTTAGACATTTCCGATTTTTTTATGTGTCATGTGTAAGAAAAAAGTATAAACATGTTATTTCTAGTGTTAAAAAAACCTCGAATCGTGTCTATATAATAAGTATAGCACAGTAAAAGTACTTGAGGCTTTAATATGTTTATTTTTCATCTGCAATTTTGTTTTCCCCCAGTTAAATTTCTTCTGACATCATAGATTTTTGAGTACATTTTCAATTACTAAACTATGCATGATGGTGCCATGATCAAATTAAAACATATTTCACTACATGTGTGTAGCACTATATTATATAGTCTATATATCATTATATATAATGATTCTATAGTAATGATTCACGTTTATTATTATCAGAACTAGAACTATATACTTAAGAAACGCAGATCGAGTCATTATTAAAATTTGAAGATTGGTTGATTCATGGTTTCTTGTTAAATTAATCAATCATACAAAAAAAAAATTGGAAGTTTAAGTTAGCGTTAAGGCTAAGAAAAGGTGCATAAGGTGCTGGTGCTGGTGCAAAAACAAGTTTGCACCTTAAATCAGGTGCAAAACAGGTGCAAAATAAAGTGCACGGTTTATCATATGACAGCTAGGTTTCATCTAAAAAATCGGCTGATCGGATTTGTTCCATGCACCGCGCCCCGGCAACACGTGCGCATTTGGGGCCGCGAAGAGCCGCAGGGGCGGGGCCGTGACGCGTTGCATGGCCATGACGCTGACACTTTTCACCCAATTCATTCAATCAGGTGCAAAACAGGTGCATCTGGTGCAAAACAGGTGCATCTGGTGCAACTGTCTGGTTTGCACGTTTTCTGAGGTGCACCTTTTCCAAGCCCTAGTCAGCGTTTTTAATTTTTCCGAGAATTTTTCTTTCTTTTATTATTTGCTCACTCGGTCGCGACCGTCGCGTCGTAATTAGCATGGTGTGCTTATGTATACCGTATACGAAGTTACCAAGATAGGCTGTTGAGCCTCCGTGTTTTTGCCTTATTCCAGGATTCGCTTCTGAATCCTCAGCACTTAATTCTTTAGGTAGGAGCTCGTGTAGACGCCTCTCCGTGGGTCTGTCCCCTTTCTGCCCCAAGCGGCGCATTTGTCTGCTTCCCTCTGTCTTTTTCTTGAAGAAATTGCATCTTCTTCTCTTCCCCCTTTCCCTCATTCTCATCATCCGAGTCCTCAACTTCGCTCTCGGCCTCCTCGTCGCTTCCCGAATCGTAATCCTCTTCTTCGTCGCCGTACCTTCAAACGTGAACACGTACACACACACGCACCCACACATGTGTAAACATGTGTGCATATGCACATTAGTACAGAGGTAGATTGAAGAGGTAGATTGACAGACAGAAAGACAGACAACATGCTTCTCTCTGTTCCCTCTCCCCTGACTGGAAGACGATATGTTTCTTTCTTTTCTCCCTCTTCCTCTTCCACGGAGAGACAGACACAGACGGGCGGACAGATAAAAAGAATTCTACATACACCGCCCTGTCCTTTCCTGTTCACCTTTCCATCGTACAAACGCGACAAATCCCATTCGGCTTCAAGAATCAAGTCTTCCTTCCATGCACCCGGCGGCCCACCTGTCATCCCGCCGGTTGGGTTGAATGTTAAAAGCAGGGAGGACGCTCTCCCGGAGAGCGTACACGAAACGCCCCCGTGAGCTGTCCCAACTCGCAGCTTCAGAGCAATACCTGCAGACACGTACATTTGACCTCCCTCAACTCACACACCGATTGAAGTGTGGATGGAAGTAGTCCAATTGCACGGCATACTTTCTTGAGAAGAGTTACAAAAAGCATACGCACAGAGAGACAGACGGCCTGTCCTACGAAAAGGCAAAAAAGGTGTCGGGTGAAGCTCATTCTCGATTCTCCTTCGGTTCAACTATGCCTCCCCCACCAACTGCCCGAGCCCTCATTTTCCTTCACAGTCGCATCTCCTCCTTTCCGTCAACAGCAGACGGATCCTTTTCTCGGACTCGCTCCCACTCCATCTCCTCACAAGCCATTCAAGCGAATGCACCCACTTCACGAAAGGAGGGAGGGAGCAGAAGAGAGCGCCAGAGAAGAGGCAGCGCTGGACTTGGTGACATGAGCCTTTCGCCCTTCCATCACACACATACTATTGCAGGAAGTTCACGCATGGGACCTTTCAGTCCGCAGCACCCAGACAGACGGAGGCCCCAACCCACCTGTTCTTCTGTGCCACCCTTCTCTTGACGGTGAACAATGGTTTCCTCGTCTGGACTTCTCCCTTGAAGTCTCGCAGCATCCCGTCCATCCTTGTGAAGTGTTCGAGGTCTGTGCCCCCTACCCGAAGAGCGCACAGGAGCCTCCAAGGGGACTTTGCACACGTCACCCCACACCTCTGTGAGCAGAACCCCCCGTGTTGCCACCTGAGCGCTTTGGGGTGTGTGTGGATTCTCTTGCCTTCCAACCTCGAGAGTGCCATGGACAGGAGGGCGCGGCCGGCGTTTCTCCAGTCATTCGGATACCGGGGAACCAGAGAGTGGGGTACCTGGATCAGAGGAAGAATTTAGTGCAAAGCACACACGTCTGGAAAATCTATGTGCCATTCATCCGGTCTCCACGAAGCAGTTCCTACGCTGGCCTTTTGGCACATGCTCGTTGGCTCGATTGAATAGAGGGAAGGGGCAGAGAAGGAAAACACGAGAAGGAGCAAACCTCAAAGTACCGCAGAAGGGAATTTCCGGAAGCATTGGAGAGAGAAAGACGATAGAAAGGATGAGCAGACCATATCAGACCATTTGGAGACGGGGTAAAAGAGCTCGAAGAGATCCATCCGGAAAGCGCAAGGGCAATCATTTAATGTTTCTCACAGGGGCACAGAATGAAAGGACCAACCGAAAGTGTTGGATAGACTGGGTCATAGAGGACTTTCCCGTGCTCATGTCGTCCTGCATGTGCGGGTATGCAGCAACAAAAAAACACGATGCGTGAGGAGAAATGAAGAGGGAGCTTGCAGCGGCACAAGAGACCTCCGCAGAGAAGTGCAGCACTCCTGGAGCATAATGCACGAGACGATCGCAACAAACCCAAGGAAATCAAGGGAACCGCGACGACGTGGATTGCTTTCTCTGACCTCTGTAGCCGATTGGCCGTCTCCCTTTCGGCCCTGGTGTTATTCCGGAGAGCTTGACGAATCTCTTCGTCACTTCCGTTGGCGGCCTAGACATGATGCTTCAAGAATCTGCAAAAGACTTAGACGCACTTGACAAAGTCTACTCTAGAGCACAGGGCTGCCCTGCATACATATATACACAAAAACATGTTTGAACGTGGTGCCGTCTCCATCAAGTCACCGCCCATCGACAAAAACCAACAAAAAACATCGCATCCGATTGCTGCTAGGATTTTTTGCCTCTCTGGATGTTGAGAGAAGGAAATCGAGTGGACGCAATCATGTATGTGAGAACAAAACACAGAGCCGGTGACAGAGGGCAGTGCACCAGAAGGCTACCTAGCGCTATGTATATATGTATCGTGAACTGTGACAGCACTGTCACCAGCCATCACCAGCCAGCCCGTCTACGCGCGTTAATTTAATTGTGCCTTAATTTTTCATGCATGCACCTCCACGCAGGCGCGCGCGCGCGAGTGTTGCATGCATGCATCGATGCGATGATGAGGACTCAGTTCATTGCATCATGCCAGCCAGTGACAGTTCTACAGAGCAGGACGAATGGTTCTATATATATATATATATATATACAGCAGCTGCAAGAGGCGCTTGCAAGGGCTCAACAGGGCTAGAAAAGCCATGGGTTTGATCAAGTGTCTTTCGTTCATATATATCACGGTGACAGCCGACCTTTCTCACCGAAGTTGAACGTTTTCTCACAACAGGTGACAACAGAACAACACCCAACGTGTTGCAGATCCAACACCCTTTTGCTTATATCGATATACATAAGCTTCGCGTGGTTTTTTGAACGTAGGCTGGCGTAAACAGACGAGAGCTTCTCCATCTTCAGAGACACTTCTTTTTGAAGGGCTGCTACAATGATGAAAGCCCTTTTCAAGCTCGACTCACGCGTATGGATTCGAGCGTTGGGTGTCCGAGCAGCTTCTCCAATGGCGTCACCGAGGTATGCTTTGCCGTCGTTGCGCCCCTGTAAAAGGCCAGCGCAAAGATGGTCCTCCAACTGTTCTATCTTTATGCTGACTCGAAGGGGCCGTGTCGGGATGTGCAAGATTTCTACACAAGTCTTTCTGCGTGCAAGTTGTACAAGTCTTGACCGCAAGTTGTGTGCAAGTTCCTGAGAAGCCGCATTTTGATTATCGAATGGGACTGATCTTCCCCTCTCATCAGATGGGAGGCAACGCGCATCCCTCACTCTGCATGCTTTCTCACCGGGCTGTGGAAATACCTCATGATCTATCCCAAGCCTGACGTTCTATGTCTTCGAGCCGCAGATCAAGGGCTCCGCGCAGCGGGGCTGTCGAATGGCACGGAGTGGCCCCAAAGCGCAAAGAATCCATCCTGAGCGCTCCTGCAGAAAGAATGGGAGTAGAGATATCTGCAAAAAATCTCATTCGGAGTGCGATTCAGCCGTCGGAGGGTTTTCGGGGTCTCGAAGAACCGGCAGTGTCTTTGCCAGACTCTGCAAAGGCTGACATGGCACTTCGACCTTTCAGGTCGGAAAAAAACGCAAAATGGCTTGCTGTGCAGGTCAAGTGTGTGACACGGGAAGCCCTGATAGGGAGGAGCATTCGCTGGAAATTCACGGGTACAAACAATGGATATGAGGGAATGGTCGTTCTTTGCGTTTCTCTCCAGAGAGGCGGGTTGAGCGCTGCTGCTCTTTCCGGAAAACTGCAACTGCCCGCTGCCTTTCTGGAGGAAGGTCCTAGAGCATGGGCCTTTGCGGGATCCTCTATTGCTCCCAATCTCACGATCACTGCCGGTCGTCCCACGCATGATAAGGAAGAGAGTCGTTGTAGCTTCAGCAGGACTGAAAAATGGGGAACGTTTCTGGGGAACAAGCTTCTCTCGTATTACGAGGAGGCTGCTGCAGCCGGGGGCCAATCAAAAAAGGACGTGCGCCTCTGGACTTTTGAGGAGCTCGAAAAACAAATCTCTTCACAGAAAATGACAGAGAGGGTAACCATACAGTGGTTTAAACCCTTGTTCGACGTAGCGGGACTTGACACAATCGCAGCCGATGATCCGACGGGTCCATACGACATCATCGCGAGAGGCTCTTCGTACACGGTCCAACCAACGGGTCTGAGAATCCAAGTCAAAACTGCATCCTGGGTGCGAGTGAGCAACACAAGGCTGATTGCTGCCGCAAGCAGCCACCGAAGAGCTTCTTCTATCTCAAAAAAATTTCCGTATCACGTGACCGACTTCGACTTTTTTTTGGTGGGTCCGCCTCGCAACACTTATAAACTCCTCGAGTTACAACAGGCTCGTTTGCACCAGCAAGGGCGGACCTGTCCAGTTCCACACATGACAACAGGTGATCGGTGGGTCCCTTCATATTTTTTCTTGTTCTCTAGTGCACACTTTGCACAGCTCGGGCTGAGCAGCTCTGAGCATCGTACTGGAGTAACGGGGTTTGACCTGGACTTCTCCCCCTGCCCAGTTAACACGCCGCATGGCCATAGCCATAGATGTTCCCAGCTTCTTCCATGGCGTTTTAATATGGACTGTGCATTTTCTTTGAAAATTGCTGCACTCTACCTACTCACTGGTAAATTTGATTAGTCTAAATATTATGATCATCATCATCATCATCATTCACCATCGCTGTTGGCCTTGGTGTTGGCCCATAAATGAGCGTCTAGTAGCGTTTTGCTGGTTCGAATCAGATCTAGCCTGAGAATCAGACATGGCATTGGCCGCATTGCATTTAATCTAGCATTTAATACGCAGCTATAGACAGATTCTACTAGTAGGACACATTGCTAGGCACTCTAGCTTATACCACAAATCAAAGACCTTGGAAGCTAGTTTGGAAGACAATATAAAGGTATTATAAGCAAAAACCGTTGAAGAACGGGCCGGGCTTTCTTGTGACGGATATACTCACTAAATTATCCTAAATTACTAGCTAAATTAATTATTGCAGAAAGGCTCAAACAGCCAAGTCAAGCTCACAGCCTAGCTCACACCTACTATGCCAAGTAGTATATCATTTAAATTATTACTACAAATCATCATGTCACAGTTGTATTACGTTCAAGTTGTATAATAAAATTGATGATCGAAGTGGTTAAATATAATTAAATCAGAGATCAATCAATCAAATTGAATCAATCAATCAGTATGTGTAACTAGCTTTTAAAATGATCAAGTAAATTTATTATTTATATATATATATATATATATATATATTAATTGAATGAATTAAAGGCTACTAGAAAGGGGCCACGTAAAAATTCATTTGCGTGCCAATGATACGCAAACGGGCTCTAAGGGGAGGGAGGGGGGGGGTGACCGTCTTTACGTGCCATCGAGCCTTTTCTAGGCATTCATCTCAGTGCGGTCTGGTAGACAAGCCGTAAGTGCTCAATCTTGATCTCTATGGTTGCCACATAAAAGCCACCAAATGGTTTCTCCAGATGTTAATCATATCATGTGGTTCTGAAGCACCAGAGGTCCAAAATTTTGAAAAATTGTCTGATATTTTCATTCCCCCTCCACGATTCCGTCATCCCCCCCCCTGACAAGTCTCCTCTGATGCCCTGCAGTGCTCTGGATGTTTTAGTCGAAGAATTCTGGTACAGACGCGCTTGTAGATTATATTGCTTTAGGTATGGGGATCTTGACCTTATCGTCCAATAAATTGAGCTCGTGCATGAAGAGCTGAAATCTAAAGGACATATCACTATGGCAGAAGAGCGGGAAACCCTCTTCACAGGGCGAAAAGAGATAGAAAAGGAGTTTTCTGACGCCTGTCGTCATAACAGCAGCACCAAAGAGCCTGACATTCGGTTGATTGAGCTTCATTTCCCCCCCAAAAATAATACTATTATCGTTTCTTACTTCATGTCGTAGAGATACTCCCTACACCCTACCACAAAAATTGTGGGCAGCGGAACCGAAGCCGAAAGAGAGCTGAGAGGGACAGAGGCGCGTTTTCTGATAGAGGTGCCCAAGGTTCTCTTGATTCATCCTGAAAAGGTAGGAGAGAAGACTGCCTGTATGTTCACTTACTCTCTCAATCTCTCTTTTCCTGGGCCAGGAGGTCGGGACTGGAAATATGAGTTGCTGGCCGTTGTTGCTCATGGTGCCTCAACTTCTGCCCGCTCCAGGCACTAGCTATATTTGTTATGGGAAGAGAAAGGGGTGGTGGCGGCTTGATTGTCTGGGTTTGCCCCGAATTGAAGGAGGATTGGGCAACTGGGATGTCCTCAAGGGACTGTTTGATGGAAATAACAAGCCGATCGAGGACTATACGTCCTCCTTTCTTATATATTATACAAGAAAAATGATCCAATACCTGCGTACTTTACTGTTTAATCATTAAATTGCATTGAATAAACCTGTCAGAGATGTGTATCGATCGCATAATTTTTGTATAATAATTCAAATTTAGGTTTTTAACAAGTTTTTAACTTAAGTTTTAGTGGTTGTTCAACATGATTTTGGACTCTAAACGGTAAAAAAGTTAGTGTTAAAAAACTTTTTTTTCAAGAAAAACATTTGCGTGCCAAAGGCTCGAAGCGAGAAGTTCTGGGGGGGGGGGAGGGGGGTCTTGCGTACCATTGGCACTCAAATGAATTTTTACATGACCCCAATTAAAAGCTATATTAAAGATAGGCTATCTATTAAAACTATCATAATAGTATTATTATTAAGTTTTAACTCGATCACCGTGCTTTCGAATTACAATTTCTACTTCCTCGTGCTTAGCCTTATACTACGTTGCCTCCAAACTCTTGAAGCCTAGAAATAGGCCGATGGCGATGGCGCTAGCGATGGCGTATGATGATAATCGATGAGATATACTATGCATGCTGTTTGCAACTTGCCAGCGTAGGTGTAGCTGTATTGTTGCTTTGCTTGTGAATGAAATCCCGTGTAGTGCGAGTCCTGCTTAACTCTTCCAACCCTTAGCTTTCCAGAATAATGCCTCTCTCCTGCATTAAGGGCTGTAGGAGATGAAGAACCTCAGCCCGCTCCTCAACACCCAGCTTTGCAACCACTCCTCCGATCTGATGCCTCTTTCTCTCTCTCTGCAACTGCTCCCACCGTTCTTGACCCACGTACATTCCCTCTCCAATAGGACACCAAGGGACGTGGTCATGTGCATCTCTCCCACAATCCAATAGACAATACCCGCAAAACTCACAGCCACAATTCACGCACGTTAAAGCGGTACATCCATCAAAATCAGCAAAAGCAGTGCGGCACTTGGGGTACTTCAAAGTTAAGACCTCCTCCACAATTTCCTCTACCTTCCACTGCGCCTCATCCTCTATCAGTAGCCTTTTCAATTTCTGCTCAAACTCTCTTTTTATTTCTGTACATAGCCGTTCCTGTGCAGCCTCCAACCGCACACCCTCCCACTGGGCATGAATATGCACGTGGAGATGCCAAGATATTTCTATGCTACTGAAAGATTCTGATGGACATCCTTCTGCAAGGCAGGACACTGTGCACCCCCCTTCTTTGAACCGTGCGCGTACGTCACTGTATTCGACGTCAAGGCGGGTTTTCGCTTCCACGTGCCTGTTCAGGCACTCAGCACAGAGGAAATGACGGGCGCCGTCATGACACGTAACCCCCCGCGCTCGAAGTAGAATCTCAAAACATGCAACGCACTGCGCTGTCTCAGCAGACTCCCGTGAAAACAGGGGGTCGCGAAGCGCATCATCTGCCGTCGGACGCCCTGACGGGCTCTCAAACTGCATACGAGACACCAAATTCTCTACCTCTGCCGCTTTGTTCGGGTAACCTGCGAGTACCCCCCCTCCAAGCAGCTCTAAAAAAACAACACCTGCTGACTAGATGTCACACGCGGTTATCAACCGACGTCCACTCAGCATCTCTGGAGCCACGTAACGGACAGTTATTGGTGGCAAGGTTTCCATTCGTTGTTGCTGTCTAGGAGGCTCCCCTTCATCTTCTACTTCCTTCACGCCATCAAAGTCTCCGACCACTATCCGACCCCCGTCAGTCAGGAAGATATTTTCTGGTTTCACGTCACAGTGCACTTTCCCCTTGCTGTGAAGAAAGGCGAGTGCGCGGAGAAGATCCTCCACCAACCGCAAAACCTCATGAGGGTCCCTCCCACCCTCTACTGGTCGGATGGCCATCCACTGTGCGAGGTTGCCCCCCGGGTATCGCGGCATTTGCATATACCCAAAGATATCTTCCTGCCACACAGCCGTCATACGGGTGAGATGGGGATGCTACAGCTTGTGCGCAATCGCAGCTTGTCGGTAAAAATGACGTGCGGCTACTGCTGCTGTAACACCCCCCACTGACATATCCCCACCCCCGATGAGGTATCTTTTCAGAATCTACCGAGTGCCTCTTCTATCCGTGCACTCGGAGACGCGTGCCAGACTCCTTCTCTGTATGGATGGTTCTGAAATCAGAGTCTCATCAGAAAAGTCACGAAGGACAGAACGTCCTTGAACGAGGACACCTGCTTGCAAAAGAGGACCTCTCTGTGCAACCTCCTGCAAATTTGGGCACACGAAACGGAAGAAAGCGCCCCCTTCCTATAAAAGTTCAGGAAAGTGCAGAGACGCAACTGATAGCAAACACGCACGCTCTCGAGCAATAACAATCGGAAGGTCTTTTCGTTGTGCCATCTCTCTCAACTGTTGCAATTCCCCCTCCAACCTCATGACTTCATTTTCTTGCCCCTGCACGCGTGCAAGCCTTACACTCAAGGCCAACACCTCCTCTCTCTTCGTTTCTTCTCCATTCTCCTCTATCAATCCTCTCGGAGCTTCTGTTAGCCTCTCAGTCAGAGAGTCCACACAACTGTCTCTGAGAGCAATCCTGCTACGAAGCTCTGCAATGGATACACCCGTTTCTGCCAGGGCAGACTCCAGCTTTTCTGAGAGGGCAGGCAGCAATCGCAGGTGCCGAACAACCTCTCATCCCATTGCAATAACTTCTGCGACAATGTCTCTTCCCTTCCTCACCACCACCCCACGATTCTCTACAAATGACACAACGTCTTCCAACCGTTCCATTCGCTCAACCAGAGCTGTCTCCTCCTTCTCGACTCTCTCAAGCTCTTTACACACGTGAGGAAAGCCCTCGAAATCCAACGACTGAGACCAAATGTCCCCCACACATTTTTTTGTGTCTTCCATCCCCGCACGCATTTGCCGTACTGAATCTACGCATTCCTCCTGCCACGCACCAGCGAGAAAAAAACTGACTGTACTGACAATTGAAACTTTTATACTAGAAAGTGATTTTTAATTTTCTATATATCACACTAAATTTTATATAAAAAACTAAGTCTTTAAAGTACTTAGAATGATTCTATTTATTGTTTCTTACCTGCATGAAAGTATGAACAACTTTTAAAGATAAGGTTTAATGGGTTTGTGGTGTGTATATTAGAAATTGTTGGACGTGAGCTAGGACGTGAGTGAGGTGAAAGAGTTATAGTATGTTGATATGTCGGGGAGTGATTGCAGACTCTACAGACATATGACAATGTGCAGCGTAATGCACAAACAAGCTAACTTTTATTTCTAATGGAAATTCAATATGCTGAATCCGCACACTGATGTAAGGAGGGAGTACACAGCGGGCAACCCCCATGAAAGGTAAGAATGAATGTCCGCAAACAGATCTGCCGATTTGACACCCATAGAAAGCAGTTCAACCAAACAAATGTTGAGCACTATAACCGTATAAGAGGTAAATGCTTAGCTTCTGAAAGCTTGATCGATCCATGCATTCCTACCATGCTGACTGCTTTCCTATTTTGGCCTTCTTGCCTGCCTGACTGCCCTCCAAATGTCGGTCTTTCTGTCTGCCTCAATGCTTTCTAAATTTCGGCCTTTCTGTCTGCATGACTGACTTCACAATTTTGGCCTTCCTGCTTATCCGGTTGCCTTCCCAATTTCAGCTTTCCTGCCTGCCTGATTGCCTTCCCTATTTTGGCCTTCCTTCCTGCCCAAGTTTTCTTCTAACGCTTCCTAATTTTGGTTATTCTGCTTCCCCGATGGCCTTCCCAATTTTGTTCTTCCTGCTGGCCCGACTGTCTTCCCAAGTTCGGCCTTCTTGTATATCTAACTGCCTCCCAGAGTTCGTTCTTTCTGCCTACATGCCTGCCTTCCAATTTTGGTCTTCTTGGCGGCCTGACTGCCTTCCAATTTCAGCCTTCCTGCCAGCCTGATTGCCTTCCCGATTTCGGCCTTCCTGCCCGTCCGATTGCTTTCCCAATTTCGGTCTTCCTGCTTTCATGTATCATTCTGATACAAATTAAAGATACAAGTTGTGTTTGCATGCATGCTTTTATGTGTATTCTGGCGATTCGACTGACTTTCTGTTTGTGTGCACATATTTCTGCAGGTGGCGTTCACGGGTGTGTTTGATATATACTGAGATGCCCCCCCCTACCCCTAACACGCCCGCCGTTGAGCAGTGCCTCATATGAATTGAAAACAAAACAGTTATGATCATGAGAAGAAATGCTTCAATCAGATCGATTCAGAGCCATCCAGATGCATTTCTTATTATGTTTTCGTCTTAGCATTAATTTACGATGATAGGTACCAGACAATTTATAGTTTTGAAAAAATATATACTCTATATATACATTTTTTTATTTCATTTTTTAAACATCTTGCTAAGCTTAAATAGTCTTAAATAAATTATGAAAATCAATTAGTTTAAAGGTTAAACTATCTATTTTAATGTTTTAAAAACTAAATTTTTCAAAGTCACTTTCCAGTACAAAAGTTTCAATTGTCAGTACAGTCAGTTAAAATCGCACGCTGAGCAACATGCATCGGGGAAATGTCAGAGCAACATGGCGGCACTGCTTCCCCTTTCTAGCCACCCATGCCCCCACGTGTTTCATCGAACTTTGCTAAACCCCTCAAAGAGGCCTCCAGACGGTCAATCAAAAAAAGCTCGTCAATGAAGAGAGACGATGCATGAACATCCCGCCCCATATTCCCTCCAACCTCAGAATCACTGTTCTTCCCCACCCCAACGCACGGACACTCCCGAAGAACATCCCCAACCGCCTTCCTACCCCTCTTTAGCGCACTTTCAACAGACATTACGGTCTTCTTTCGCTGACAGTCTCTATCACGCGCCTCTTCTCCTGCCACAGGGGGCAGAGGCTCTCTGTCAAACTGCTTTCCACCTGATACTACCCATTCACTGTTGGCGTATCTGACTTTTTCACTGAAAGTCTTCTGCAAGTTTCGAAAAGAACACATCTCCTGCTTCGCTCCCACGAGTCCGGAGAGCGCAGCCTTGGCTTCTTCAATCACAGCACAGACATGAGGCACAAACACTGACAGATCAGCGAAAGAGGGGGAGACGGTATCGTATTGGATAGACTCATCAGAGAGGCAGGGAGCCTGATGGCCTGTCGCTGAAGGCAATTTGAACGCTCGGAGAATGTCTAACATATTCCCCCAAGCCAGCTGAGGGAGGCCCAACAATCCCTCACTCGCACGCTCCCCAAAGATTCTATCAACCCCCTTACCCCCCACCCCTCTGACATGCAAGAGACGGGCTTGAAGGAGTGCTGCAATCTCCTCCAGAGGCCGCGATGTCTCTTCCCTCTCGCTCTGTACCTCTACACTCACCCCCCCTCCAGGTCGCTCGCACCATTTGAGATCACGAAAGAAATGTGCAATGTCCCACCTCTCTGTAACGTCGGCCGGCGTCTCGTCTCTGTGACTGCGTTCCCACACATTTGCACCTGCCAGGATCAACCTGGCTAGCACTCCTTCAGGGCTATCAACGGCAGCCCAGTGAAGTGGTGTCTCGCCATACCGGTTTTTCACGTTTACTATCGCTCCCGCTGCGAGCAATACCCCCACTTTCTTTTCGGACTCCTCTCTCGAGCGGACCGCCCAATGGAGAGCCGAATTCCCAATATAGTCATAAATCTTTACAGATGCACCTGCTGCGACCAGACTTTCCACCAATTCTTCAGAGGAGTCAAGCGCAGCCAAATGAAGAGGAGTGCGCCCATGTTTGTCTTGGCCATTTATGTCGGCACCTGCCGCAATCAGTGCCTCAGAAATCTTGACTGAGTCGTGCGGAGACAGAACCGCGCAGTGCAGAGGGGAAGCAAGCACAGCATCGCGGCAATGCACGTCGGCCCCTCCTGCCAGGAAGACTTTGACAACTTCGTGAGAGCCCTTAAGAGCAGCCTTGTGAAGTGTTGTTCTACGATCAGACTTTTTGGATTTTTCCATTACATTCACACCCAGGCAGTTCAAATCCCGGACAGCAATCGCGTCGTTCCTCTTCGCAGCAGTGAAAAGCTGCTCGACACGTCTGCCGCGGGTCATCATGGTTCCACGCAGCCACACAATTACCAGACCACGGTCTTTTCGAACAGCCACCGATCGTCACAAATCTCATCACTCTTTTGCCTCAGCGCAGAGCCGTATGCCCCACAACATCGTCCAATCGATATCAATCGATCGATCATCTCGGATCCTGTTAGAAAATCATGGAGACGGCAGTGATGGCGTGCGAGACTGCCGAGCTATTGAATGCGTGCGTCAACCTGCTTTCGACCTGCCGACCGCGCGCAAATTCGGTTGAAGATCGCGCTCGCTCCGCGACGCGCGGCAGCATCATCTTGCATCCCCTTCTCAATGTCTCTCATGCTCTCTCCTCTGTCGATCCTCCAGGCTCCCGCACGTCTCAGAGGGAGTCAGAGCTTCACAAGCGCGGACAACCTACAGAGAGTTCAATTGCTCATGGTCAAATAAGTCATCATGCTCCTTTGTGAAGTGCGGTGCTTTTTCGTTGAATTCGGTTGAGTGCTTGTCGTGTCGGCAGGTAGACGGGTGTTTGACGTCTCCGACAGTTTCCGCATATTGACAGAAGGAACGATGAATCCTTCCAAGAAGGGAGGCAAGGACTGGAACCAAAACTTTCTCAAGACGCAGGCAGAGTATGATAGAGAGAAAAAAGAAGTCCAGACAGAATTTACCGCATGGGTCACGTCTGAGTTAAACCGAATCTTACAAATTTCCGACAGTTCGATTGTCGACCATATCCGAAAATTTGATCAGAAGGAAGAATTGCGTGAGTTTCTCGAACCATTTGCCGAGACAGACCGTATTCGTGTCGATCTTCGTGCATTTGTTGAAGATTTTTTTCACAAAAGGGAGGTTGTGCGGCAACATGCTCGCAACATCGCTCAGCAAAAGAAGGCCGAGGAGGTCGCCCAATTCCCCACACTCCCACAGAATGAGAAAGTCACACCCCCCCCTCCTGCCTCTAAGGCCGTTGCTGGGAAGAAGACTGCAAAGGGGGTTGTCATTCAGAGCAATGCCGGACGATTTGCACAGGGGAAAAAGGGGAAGGACTTGAGTGCGTCCTCTTCGGAAGGGCGCAAAGGAGACGGCCGTGCGTCTGCCCGTGTTCAGTGTCTCTGCCAAGCCTCGCAGCACCCCCTGGTTGGCAATTGTCTCTCTTGTGGGAAGATAGTGTGTGAACAAGAAGGGCCGGGTCCCTGTTTGTTCTGTGGGATAGAAGTGAAAAGCAGAGAGGCGGTTGCGAATGGAAATGCGGAGATTGACGAAGAGCTCAGACGGGCGTTGAAGTTCTCTGACAAGATGGTCGAATTCGACAGAGATGCCGCCAAAAGAACAAAAGTGTATGATGATCAGACTGACTGGTGAGTCTTGCAGTGAGTGTTCCCTTTCACTTTCCCTTGCACTTGCCTTAATTGCGGTGCACACGGTTCCGCTCACTTCTCGTTTTGTCTCTCATCACTCCGCTCAATGCTCCCCCTTCCCAGTCCTGTCCCTGCTTTTTCTCTAGAACGTGCACAAGGGCACAGAAGAGCAAGTAAGGCCAAATAAAGCAGGCAGACAGACAGGGACCTAGACACGGCCATGTTGGAAGGAACGCAGACAAATTCACACAAAGGAAGAGAAACGGGGACAGAGGGCGAAGAAAGCGAAATACATGTCTCAGAAACATCATTGCAAAGAGCCAAACTCCCTCTGACTCCGAAGCTACGCTCCTCCTCCCTCTGCAGGTACAGCGAAGGTCGCAACCAGTGGCTGACAGAGGACCAGAGAGCGAAGGCCTTGGAGAAGGACAGGGCCATTCGGGCAGAAAAGGACGAGGTGCGGAAGAAATTGCACCTGAACATCGACATCGAGAACAGAAAAGTCGAGCAAATCAGGTCGGAGGAGGTGGTGGGTCGGGTGGATGAACTCGCAAAGGGTGAGTTGCAGGAGTTTGTAGAGGCCACGCAGAAGAGGCGTGTAGAGTGGGATCAGGCCGAGGCAGACAGGATGCAGGCTTTGGTAGAGACAGGGTGGGACCCTGCAGCTGTCTTAGAACAGCAGCGTATGCGCATCACATCGGGCCCCCTGTTGAGCGAGGACTCGCGTGCGTTGTACGCAGCACTTCAGAGAGACTTGACTGTCTCGTCTAAGGGGAAGGGAAAGGGGGATAGGGTGGAAGCTGCTGCTGCGGCAGCTGCGAGGGATGAAGAGAAGCAGAAGGAGAAAGAGGGAGGGGGGTTTAGGGGTATTGGTCGGATGAAGGGAGTGTACGGAGTGTCGGAAGGGAGGAGCGACGTTGAATCTCTACCCGTGAGTGCGTTTGCGGGCAGAGACGTCGAGCTTCTCCCTGCCCCTAAGCCCATGTTTACAGATTCGGAGGACAGGGGGACGTGCATGTCGATGCACCAGCCTTGGGCGTCACTGTTGATTCTGGGGTTCAAAAGGGCTGAGGGTCGGAGTTGGGCCTCTGACTTCAAAGGCCGTTTGTGGATCCATGCGGCCTCAAAGGAGCCAGAGGAGGAGACGGTGAAGGCCCTCGAAAGCTACTACAGACTCCTTTATAAGGGAAATGCTCCTGCGTTCCCTTCCACGTATCCGACCTCATGCCTTCTCGGGTGTGTGGATGTACCCTCGCAGGTCGGTCAGAGAAGTGCCCTGATGTTTCTGTTCATGGGTTTCTTTTTTGACGACTATTTGCCTGACAACTTCCACTGCATGTGTGCGGGAGGTTGAGGAACATAGGCAGACACTTGCTCATGACAGTGTGTTGTTGACCCCTTTCTCGACAACGGCAGCTCGGTGCAAATCCTTTCCCTTGAATGTCGGACCAAGTGGTCAGAAGACTCCTTCAAGACCAATCTCCCTACTCGACTCTCTCTCTCTCTCTCTCTCTCTCTCTGTGTGTGTGTGTGTGTGTGTGTGTGTGTGTCGTTGTTCCCCCACCAAGCCGTATGCTCATGACAGTTTGGGCCTTCTTCCTTTTCCTGCCTGTCTTTCCTTTTTGCTGTTTTTGTCGACCGCATGTCTCTTGCTCCGCCCTCCTGCCCATGTGCTGGAGAGTTTTTTTCACTTCCCACTTCCGCACTCTGTCACTTGGATCGAAGTGTCCCACCATGGTGCCGCTGTGCTGTGCCTGCAGGTTTCTGCCGAGGAGTACAAGGCCCTTCAAGCGAAGGGATCCGCGCCGGTGGAATCGAATGAATCTGCCTTCGTGTTCCTCTGCGAGTGCCCTCGAAAGCTGGTTGTCCCGATTCCGATGTCGGGACAGCACAAACTGTGGAAACTGACCCAAGACCAACTCGCAGCGTGGCAAAGGGCTTTGCGTCCATGCAGGTGGCCGAAGAGCTCTGCGGGGGATTCTGCAGACACGGAGGGGACCCTGCAGCCGAACTCTGGTGCCCCTTCAAGCTCTTCTTCTTCTGCTGCAAGTGCCAGCGGCTTGAAACCGCCTGTGCGCGAAGATGAAGACCTGTAATTCATTTGTTCCAGATTCGTCAAATTGCGTTGCGCGATAATCTAGGCGATGATTGCGGCGCCGCAGTCTAGGCCGCTGCAGTAAGCACAGTGAAAACGTGATGAAGACCTCCGTGCAAGTAGCTAGGATTTTGTGTTATTTTAGACTAGCTAAGATTTTACAAGATTTTAAGGAATCAATCAATCATTAAGGGTTTTTTAACATCTAGTACACTTTCTCATTCAAAAACGAAAAAAAAAAAAAACGAATTTTATGGGATTTTAACATGCATATTCTATAGACTAATTTCTAGCTAGGAATTTAGCGGATTACCAATGATTCACACAGGCGACTACACAGTACGGTTAGGAGTTACTATTGCCCCCCTTTAGCCAGTAGCAAGTTACCGTCAGTTTGGTAACTATGAGATGGTAACCAGCAGACTTGACGGCGTGTACCACTACCATGGTATTTTAAGGAAAAACTCTGGTAAAAACAGTTGCGAGACCGACTCAGATTTTAAAATCTGACCACTTAGCTCATTAACACGAAAGACAGGCAGAGTATGCAGCAACATGGCAGCAAATGAAGCAAGCAAAGGAAGAGGGAAAAACCAAAGGGTTGGGTGACTGGGAAGTAATGAGATTGGCCTCTAATCGATCGACCGTTTGTCTTGAGATGCCTCCGTTTGAAGCCTGTTTGAGCTCCGCTGGGTCGATCGGCGGGCCGCAGCATCGTCAGTGAGAGTTGATTGATTGCAGTCTTTCGCATGCGATTGATAGTAATTGATTGATTATCACGTAAACAGTTTGTGGCGCAGGTCTTTTTAGCCTGTGCAGGGCCGGCCAGGAAGGTCCGACACGTGTATGCGCTTTTCCTGGACGCCGCACGTCGAGCGCTCAGCATTGGGGCAGAAGGCCAATCCTCCAGACATTAATCCTATCATATCCTATCCTAACAGTTTAAAACCCTGAAATGATAATACCCAAATCATATACAAAGGTGTTTAATCATAGAATATATTTATTCACTAGTTACTCACTTCAAAAGTAATATAATCAGGAATACATTCAGGAATATATTCCTAAATTAATTAAGGGGAGGTCCAGGGGGCGGAGCCCCCCGGGCTACATTTTTAATTTTTTTTAAAACACAGTTTATGACTATAAAAAATTGGCAGTAGGGGGCTATCCAGCTGTTAGGCACTGTTAATAGGCAGTAGTGTTACTATACTAGACTGTGTTACAGTGTTACTAGAATTTTATAAAATCTTACCATTTATAAACTTATTAAACTAGCAAGTAACATATCATATATATGAATACGCGGTTGAAAGTTCATACACGTTCTCATTGCATAAACATGTACACAACACCTTGTGTTTGAAACTCATGCATGAAGACCCGATTTTTGATGCAACATGTACAATCGGCTATTCGGCTCCGAATGCATGCACCGATGGCCGTGGCCGCTAGTAGGAGCGGTGGGCCATGCCGGCGCATGCATGGCTGGCCCGGGCTGCATTGGCTGGGCTATGTATACAGTCCTGCATTGGATGTGCACAAGCCTCTAGGCTACTCCCAAAACATTTGTTTTTATAACGTAAAAAAAATACCATGCACCATCATGATTAGAATGACCAAAGGTATTAAAAACTAGTAAGAATCGGACTTTGGCTAATTAATCACTTTATTCAATCACATTCAATCACTTCATGGGATAATTAAATACATTCTAATCATAAGTGACTAAACACCTTTGATCATATATGCTATACATAATGATATACTAGTTAAAGACTTAAAGTTTAGCCATAAAATGATGAACATTGATTTTGACTAGAATAAACCTTTAATGAATGTAAAATATGATTTTCACTAGTCTAAAATTAGTTTTGTTGGTTAAATTTGATAAAGTTTGACTCAGAATATGGCTGAATATGCCTATTTTTAGCTATTATCACTACCATTCGAACACTACTACCGTAACCACAAAATTGGTAACCAGGCTAGGCGACGCACAGTGGTAAAAAAAAAAAAATCTAAAAACGTCTATTCTTTTTTTTTTTTTTAATTTAAAATTTTATTTTATATGTAAAAAAAAATAAAGGTTAAATGACTAGCTTCAACTAGAGTTTAAATCATATCTAGGATCCCAGTTTCACTTTTAGCTTGATAGACGCTTAAAAGGATTGACCAAAACTAGCTTCGACTAGAGCTTTGAAATATATATCGTCCTAGATATCGTCAAAGAGCCAGTCAAAGAACTTCTCCTCTGTCTGCTCTTCTATCTGCATCCATGCATCCATCCTTCTTGTCATTCTTTGCATAGGACAAAAGAGAGCCCCCTTTTCCAGTTTTCCCTTCGCCCGCCCGCTCGCCTTCGTCCTTGTAATCCCTTTTTGCGATGGTCGCTGCGTGCAGTGCCATATACGCAGACTTCATTCATTTTTTAATTAGCATGAATGGATGCAAGTCAATGTGAATGGAAAACAAGAAGACATGGTTAGTTTTTTTAACAGACACAGCAAAGAGAAGAGAGAAAAGTCTGGTGACAGTGCAGTTGAATAAGGGAAAAAAGATCGGTTGGTCCGTGTTCAACAAAGTCAATGATGGAATGGTGAAGACACTAGTAGAGACACTAGTAGAGACAAATGTACAATAACAACTAGGACTAAAGCTAGGGTTGAAACTAGGGTTGAAAGATGTTTAAAACTTTGAGTTGAGTAATAGGTTCGCGAGGAAGTTAGTTTAAAAGATGTTTACGTAATTTAGGAGCTGTCTTCTGTGAGCTGTCTTTTGTCTTCTGCGAGCTGCGCTCTCAGAGCGAATTGGAACGAAAGCTTCCCGAGAAGAAAAGGTGAAGAAACGGCAAAGTTTTGGGCACATGTGCAACAGTCAAAAATCCTTAGCCGTCTCACTTTTTCTTTGTGGTCAGAATGATAGAACAGAAGGAAAGAGATGCAGAGACGAACTTTCTGAAGTGCCCTGGCCTCTTTGATATCAGCTCAGACGAAGAAGAGACCCACAAGGAGATGCTGAAGGACAGGAAGAAGATGCCCGAGCAGCCAGCTCTCACGGAAGGTGCTATGGAAAGGCTACTCCGTGAAAGCGAGGCTTGAACAGAAGAGAAATTGGGAGGGAAGATCCAGGGACTGAAAGACAGTATAGAAGAGATGGGGGAGCATCAAAGAAAGATGCAGCAGACGGTGAACGATCACAAAACGAGACTGGGAAATTTGGAGAAGGGACAGAAAAGATCGGCCAAAGAGAAGGTGGAAGAGGAGAGGAGAATCTGCTCGCGGGTTGTTCTTGGACTGAAACTGTCCAAGAAAGACATCCGCATACATGCAAAGAATTTCATCTACACAGTAGCACTCGATCCCAATGGGGCGAGAAAAGATACCCGACTGCAGGCTGCAGCGTTTGCTGAGACGATGTTCCAGGCATTCCAGGGGGTGATGTCGATGAACCATCAGTCATGGGGATCAATGACGAAGATGGTCTTCAGTGCAAAAACAGTAGCAAGGGATTTCGACTCCCTCTTTGATAAACAGAACAACATGCAGCACCCAGAAACAGGAGACCAACTCCGCTGTGTGATCCCAAGGACGAAGGAGCAGACAGACGCGGCAACAAAAAAGTGGGCAGTGGGAGTGATGGGAGATGCAGCTTCCAGCGACCAGAAGAAAGAAGAGGCGAGGAAGGCCCTTCAAAGACTAGGAGTTCCTCTCTCAGAGCAACGCCAACCGAGAGCTCCAGAGGGAGATGGAGATCTCGTGATGGGGGGAACAGAGAGAGATGGCCAGCAAACAGGAATCCCGAAACCGAGCCTTAGGATTGAGCAGAAGGGAAAGAAGAGGATGCAGGAGCAGAACGGAAGTGCAGAGCAGCAGCAGGCAAACGCCGAGGGGGAGGCCTCCAGGGTTGGCCGTTGACGGGGTTGGCAGTTGAAGGAGGAGAAGGGGGGAGGAAGAAAAAGAGAGGTCGGGAGCCGGCCTCCCCCCGGAAGAAGGCTCTCAAGGGAAAACGAGCAAGAAACGTTGATTGAGGAAGAAAAGAGATCAATAGAAGAGCTCAGAAAGAGAATAGAAAGGGTAATGGAAGCAAAGGAAATGTTGAAGAGAAGGATGAAGTTGTTAGAGGCAGAGATAACCGAGTGGACAGTGAGAGACACGATAGAGAGGATAGAAAAGATGGGGCTCGGGGAAGAACTGAGAAAAATCGAGAGACGGAGGGCAAAGAGAGAGCATACCAGGAAGGCTCCATCTGAGTCCAACGTTTTGAGAAGGAACAGGTTTTGGGTGCTGAGTGGGGAAGGGAAAGAGATGGAAGGAGGCACACTGAATCATGAGACCACCTGTGGAGCCTCCAACGAGTTGCACACTCTTTCAAAAAAATTGCGT
>JAHBMJ010002024.1:12500-23949 GCA_018398765.1 Chromera velia | reverse complement strand
GCATGCATGCATGTGTATGCTTCTTCATACAATTTGAATTAATTGCAATCAATAGTAGCATGCTTATAAAACGTGATGAGATGAAACGGCTGAACAATGAAAGGAACGGGAATATGCAATGCATCCCGTCCTTCAGTCTTTTCCTGTAAGAAGATCTTAAGAGACTTTAATGATAAGCTTCTAGTTGAGAAGATCTAATGGCTTTTAGGGTCTTTCACCTGGTAGCGCTTCAGACTCGGACCTAGACTCGGACATTAGATACAGCTTGGATAGATAGTACAGAACAGAATTGAATTAATTAAGTCTTGCAGTGTAGAAACTAAATTAATGAACAGCTTTTTTTTTTTATGTTACTAAAAATATAGGGATTCAGGGTTGCGATCGCTACCGGCAATGACCCTTCGCTGCCGGCAATTGCCGGTCTGCCGGCAATGGGCATTTCTGACTTAGTCTCTGCCGAAAAAAAAACGGTAAAAAAAATGGTCTCAAAAACGTATGCGGGCGGGGGCCTCGGCATGAATTGGGCCCCCCGCCGCCCTGCAGGGCGCCGGATGCGGTAGGTTAATATCAATCTCGGAGACAGACTGATAACTGAACTTCGTTGAGCCACATTAGTTCCAGACACTCTTACTCACTTCAAAGCTGTCGAAATTGCGGGAAAAAACGACCGTTAGAAGTGCAAGAACCAGGATGAGTGAGGAATCTGTGTTCGATCGAGTGAAGGCAGTCAAAGATGCTGCCCTGTTGCCCGGTGCGGAAGGCCTGATGGTGCGTGCTTTGAAGGGCATGCTGCCCCAATACGTGTCGCACAAAGCACAGGCAGACATTGAGGGTGCAACACGGAGGGCGTTGATGTCAGTTATGAATAGAACGATGCTACACGCATCTGGTGTCTGTCTATCTCGTTTCTCAAAAAGCATTCTATCTCCTGTTGAAAAGCTCCAAAGGGCCCCAAAGCTGTCGGCGTTGCGTTCTGTTGTGACAGAAGCCTTGTGGGAACGCATCCAGCCAAGGTTAGAGTACCGTCAAAACCGACAGTATGCTTTCCGGCATTTGACGTCAGGTTCGAGGGGAGTCTTGATGTTG
Source organism: Chromera velia (assembly GCA_018398765.1). Taxonomy (NCBI): domain Eukaryota; family Chromeraceae; genus Chromera; species Chromera velia. The sequence continues at coordinate 22,863 of JAHBMJ010002024.1, read as the reverse complement.
GCCATCCGGTACTACGCCCTGATCCTTTCCGGCTTTTCGGACACGTTGCTGTCTAAGGAAGATCTCTAGGCGTGTGTCGGCAGCATGGGTGCCTTTCGAATGCCATCTTTTGTGGAGGCTTGGGCCCAGGACGGTGGTGTGCAGGTGTTGGCACCGGAAAAGGTGGACAAAACAAACTTCAAAAAGATGGTCCGTCGATCTCTGCCCTGCCAGTGGTGTACGTCTGCGGGTTTTCGATGCATGCGTGTGTTCCTCTGTCTTCACCCATTTCCCTTATGACTTGTTTTGCTGCAGTTCGATGCCCCTCTTGTCATCGTCTTTAGAGGAAATGCGTTGGGCTTCCTGTTTGGAAAGATACGTGAGGGCTACCGCTCGGATGTGTCGCTTGGCTCCATTTTCGGGCAGACATTCAAGGCAGGGACGCTGAGGAGACGTATGGACCCCTGCATCTATTTCGTGATGGGCTCTCTCTCCTCTGTTGGCCGGGTGGACGTCGGTGTGTCGTACACCGTAACGAAGAACCCTCTTCCTCCCTCACCTCCTCAGGTCAGCAGAGTAAAGAGATTTTGTGGAGGAGCTAGATAGCTTAGAACAGCTAGTGGAAGCTAGAAAGCTACCCCAGCTAGTAGAAGTCAGTAAAATAAAAGTTTTTCATTCATTCATTGTTTTGTATACCAATTCATTGCATGCAGGCGTCTGGTCAGGAAGACGATGAAGGGCAAGAACAAGCCCCCGCTGAGGCCCCCGCTGGAGAGGAAGACGCGAACGAAGGTTTGTCAGACAATTCAGTCATAAACGAGTCATAGACGAACGCACAGCACAGACAGGTCATATACATGAACACTCACATACGTGCACGTATACATGAATACAGAACCCGACGACACCGGTGTGGATATCGACGAGAGAGAGCTTGGAGAGGAGAGGGAACTCGACAACTGGTGAATCTTCGATCATGTAAGTCAGTCATACATTCCGTCAGAGTACCCTCCCTCTGCCTCCCCCCCCACCACTTCCTCCTCCTCTTCCCCCGCCTGCCCCACTTCCTCCTCTTCCCCCCCCCGCCCCTCATCCTCCTCCTCCTCCTCTCCATCCCCTTCATATCCCTCCTCCTCACTCTTACTCGAAATTTCTTCTGCTGCTGATACATCGTCGTCTGCAATCACATCCATCCGTGTCTTGTTTCCTTCTAGACGCACGCTGATGCTCCGATCGTCGATAGCAAGGAATGCGCCTAGCAGGTTGCGGACTGCGATTTGTGTCCCTGTATCCCCTTGGGTGTTAGGGAGGGGCTTCGCTCTATGGCTTGCAGCGCCAGTTGGAGCAAAGGCATCAGCCACCATGCGGTTGAATGCCTCGTGTGCCTGCATGCTGAAGTACTTTACGACAGAGCGGTAGTGGTAGAGAAAGTAATAGAAGCTCTCGAAGAGATAGAGGGTTGTGGGGTACTGCTGGCCTGGGTGTGTTTCAAGCCAGACTCTTTTGAAGTCTTTAACTGCTCTGGGGTATTTGGCAATATTTTTATCAGAGGGGGCGGTCTGTCGGAGAATGTGCAGACAAAAGAAGAATGCAGAAAGGCCTTTTCTGATCCTGTCGTTGTCTCCATACCCAGCAAGGGCCATCATATTCTTGTGTTCTTTTGACAGAACGACGCAGTCTCTGCCCTGTAAAGAGAAATCTGGACACACCCATTCCCCTTTCTCTGCATCTTGGATAGGCACCATGGTTGTTCGGTTGCATAACAAAAATCAGTGCGATCGAGACACACACACACGCATACACACACACACACACACACACACACACACACACACACTCACACACACCAAGAGAAAATTAGGAAGATAGGAAAAGAAAAATGGGCAGCGCTCCGCAATTGGGGGCGTACCCCCCACTTTCTGTCTCTCCACTGGCCTCTAGGAGAGCCTGTGCTCGAAAGAACATGTGAGAGAGAGAGAGAGGGAGAGGGAGAGGGACAGAGAGGAAGGGAGGGAAGAATTAAGGGAGGCGTTTTCAGGGGGCGCCCCCCCATTTATTCATTTCCTGACCTATAAGATGCGAGTGAATCCCATGAGGATGCTGTGCTTCTTTTTGAGCCCGTACGCTTGCTGCTGCTGCCTGTGCAGCCATACTTTGCATNGGGGTACTGCTGGCCTGGGTGTGTTTCAAGCCAGACTCTTTTGAAGTCTTTAACTGCTCTGGGGTATTTGGCAATATTTTTATCAGAGGGGGCGGTCTGTCGGAGAATGTGCAGACAAAAGAAGAATGCAGAAAGGCCTTTTCTGATCCTGTCGTTGTCTCCATACCCAGCAAGGGCCATCATATTCTTGTGTTCTTTTGACAGAACGACGCAGTCTCTGCCCTGTAAAGAGAAATCTGGACACACCCATTCCCCTTTCTCTGCATCTTGGATAGGCACCATGGTTGTTCGGTTGCATAACAAAAATCAGTGCGATCGAGACACACACACACGCATACACACACACACACACACACACACACACACACACTCACACACACCAAGAGAAAATTAGGAAGATAGGAAAAGAAAAATGGGCAGCGCTCCGCAATTGGGGGCGTACCCCCCACTTTCTGTCTCTCCACTGGCCTCTAGGAGAGCCTGTGCTCGAAAGAACATGTGAGAGAGAGAGAGAGGGAGAGGGAGAGGGACAGAGAGGAAGGGAGGGAAGAATTAAGGGAGGCGTTTTCAGGGGGCGCCCCCCCATTTATTCATTTCCTGACCTATAAGATGCGAGTGAATCCCATGAGGATGCTGTGCTTCTTTTTGAGCCCGTACGCTTGCTGCTGCTGCCTGTGCAGCCATACTTTGCATAACCGTACCCAGAGAAGATAACGGCTGGGCTGGCGGGGGAAGAAGACCAACCGCTGGCGAGTCGCTTCCCCCGGGTGAGTCCCTTCCCATGCCGAAGGTCGGTGACGCCCCCTCCACACCTGCAACTGCATCTGCTTGCGGCTCTCCGGGGTGCTCTTTCTTCTTCCTCCGCTTCCTTAGCTCCGGAGAGGTGCAAGCGTCTTCACGCACCGTACGAAGGCTTTCGGCACATCTCCCACAAACCCGCAACTTGACCTCTTGGAGCTGTGCTTGGTGGAACCGGCCTTTGCACCGGTCACAAGCACAGCCAAAAGAGCCCACAGGTCTGCCCCCTCTCGGTCTCGATCCGGAAGGAGCGCTTGAAGAAGAAACGGAGGCACGTGAACCTGAAGGAGACGGCAAGCACAGATATATGCATATATGTGTGTATATGTATCTATGTATGTATAGTCGAAGAAGGTACGTGGTGCCAGCTCGTAGTGCTCAAGATGGGGACAGAATGCAATGACTGACTTCCCGGCCAGATGCTGCCGTTGCCTGATTCGTGGTGATCCGCACCAGTGAGCATGTCAGCGTAGTTGACAGTTCGACCGGTCCGCCTCGTCCGTTCAATTCGAGGAGATCTTCGAGGAGCTTCCGGCTGGAGCGCCGATCCACGCTGTGCTCTGCCGATGGTTGAAGGAGGCACAGGAGCAAGGGAATGACTGCTTCCAGAACGACCATCATGCTGAGGTGGCGGGGGATCTGGGGCAGCAAATCCGCCCTCAGACGCAGCGGGGTTTTCTCGACTCATGCTTGCTTATGTTCAAGACAAACACAAAACACTGGCTCTCGACAGTCTGACCATCGTTTTGCGCCGTTTTTCTACAGGTCTTATGTCAGTACAGTTGTAAAAGGAAGTTCTGTGTGTCTGTTGTTCAGACAGCCGACTATTCGGCTCATTTCAAATTACCCCCCCGAAGTGGCGCCGGGGGGGCCCAATTCATGCCGGGGCCGCCGCCCGCATGCGCAGACGCCCCATTCTGCTGCGCCGATCGAGTGCTGACTTAGTCTTTCGATCCTTCTGCTGGCCCCTCCTCTAACGTCAACCCTACACACACATGCAGATGCCCACATACAGATGAGGGAGAAAGAGAGAGAGACAATCCCACATGGGCTCCTGGGTACGCCTGCAGGGATGTCCGCGGATACTCGCTCGGAGGGTTTTACGCTTTGGACTTCCCACCCCTGGGTGCCCCCCCTTTCGCTCCCACTGACCCACCCACCCCAATTGTGAGCTGTGCAAACAGAAAACAAAAAGAGAGGGCAAATCAGAAAGCATGCAGGCACTAGCTCTGCATGTCGGCAGAACCACATGTCTTTCCTCGCACCAGGCAAGAGTGAAACCAAGGAAATTCTCCTGCATGTAGAGATTCCTAGCTGACGACTCTCACGTAGGAACATGCTCTATCATGACAGACTGAGTAGACACAGGAAGGCCCAATTAACGGACCAAAAAAACAAAGGACTACAACGCACCGGGAGAAACTCAGCCAATCACATTAGTACCCCAACTGTGTTGATCCCCACCTACACTGATCTCAGTTTGTTTGAACCTCCCATCCGCCCTTCCCCTCAACATCAGTCAATTGCTTTCATCTTTCCCTAAGGCTCGAGTCTCTCAGAACGGTACATCCAACTCAAACAGACCTCAAACGCCCCATTTTGATGCGCCGATCAAGTGCTGACTTTGTTGATACTTCGAGCTCTGCCAAGTCTGCAAATATATCCCATGCATGCGCAGGAAGAAGGTGAACGAAAGCAACTTGGCGAGTCAGGCCATACAAGGCTCTGACGCTCTAGCATTACGCAGCTACGCCTGTATGCAGCGCCACATACAGGTGTTTGTGAACACTTCTCCATATCACAGCTGACGCCCATCAGGTTTGATTCTCCTCTTTTTACCATTTCTAGTCAATTTACCATTACCAAAATGTAAGGTGATGATAAATGAAGCGCATCGCGTGTAAAGGAGATCAGTCTTTGCACGTGTGCAATGAGTGAGCAAAGACATGTGCAATGCATGAAAGTTGCACATGTATGCAGCGAGAGGGACCTGTTACGGGGAACCAAGCTGCTTTAACACAAACGGCTAAACAATGCGAATACCATGTGAGCTTCGATTTGACCAAGACGTACCACCATTGCATTCGTGCCATAGCTGACATGTCAGCTTACCTGGGGCTCTTTTTTGCGAAGTTCTCCTTTGGTTGGTATGAAGATACCGTTAGCATTGTGTCTGATGAAGTGGGTATGATTGATCTAGTGATTTAGTCTCTCGATCCTTCTGCCGGCCCCTCCTCTGACGTTAACCCTGCATACACATGCAGATGCATACACACAGACGAGGGAGAGAGAGGGGGACAACCCCACACAGGCCCTTGGGTACGCCTGCAGGGATGTCCGCGGACACTTGCTCGGAGGGTCTTACGCTTTAGACTTCTCGCTCCCACTGACTCATCTACCCCAACTGTGAGCTGTGCAAACAGAAAACAAAAAGAGAGGGCACATCGGAAAGCACGCAGGCGCTAGCTCTGCACGTTGACAGAACCACATGTCTTTCCTTGCACCAGGCAAGAGTGAAACCAAGAAAATTCTCCTGTATGTAGAGATTCCCAGCTGACGACTCTCATGGAGGAACGTGATCTATTATTACAGACTGAGTAGAGCCAGGAAGGCTCAACGGACACAAAAAAACAAAAGACTGCAAAGGTGGAGACATAACAAAAGTAAAGATAGAAAATGAGGAGGGAATGCATGGGGCTTTTGGTGAGCTGTCCAGTGTCTTTGAGGCCACAGACAGGTGGGTCAGGGGGGTAGTGGATGTGACGGAGGGTCGGGTAGCATGACTGGAGTTGGTTGATATGTGTTTGTGGGTGTCTATTTAGTCGGTCTGTCTCTTTTTCCCCTCTATATACCTCCCTCTGTCCCTCCTCATGTGTGTGTGTGTGTGTGTGTGTGTGTGTGTATGTATGTGTGTGTGTGTGTATGTGTGTATGTGTGTGTATGTGTATGTGTATATGTGTGTGTGTATATGTGTGTGTGTGTGTATGTGTATGTGTGTGTATGTGCATGTATGTATGTATGTGTGCATGTGTATGTGTGTGCGTGTGTTTATATCCGCATGAAGGTCACCGTCTACGCGCGCGTGTGTCTTTCCGATCCTCGCGTCTCTCTCTCTCTCTCTCTCTCTCTCTCTCTCTACGTATGTGTGTGTGTGTGTGTGTGTGTGTGTGTGTATGTGTGTGTATGTGTCTGTATGAAAGTTGCCGTCTACTTTTCTTTTGCTCTTCTTCCCTCCCTCCCTCCCTCTTTCTCTTTTTTGGTGTTTGTATATACGTGGATGGTGGGTATGTTTGAGAATCCATTTCTCCGTACGTGGGATTGAGGAGGGGGGGGTGGGGAGGGGGGATGGTTGTGCCCGTCGGCCAATCAATTGGTAGGTGAGTGAGTCAGTAAGTTGATAGATTATGAGTTGGTGGCACTCGAGGTGTATGCATGTAATAATTCGTATGGTTTGTGTGTTCATCTTTACTTCTTTCCCTCGAATTTGAAAAAGAATCGCTTTATTTGAAAACGTATCTTATGTTAATCCACCGACGACACAAAGCACATTCCATCATTGAAAGGACCGTATATACATACATTGATACTGGGGGAGCGAGGGAGTTGACTTTTGAACAACAGTGTATATATCAAACAACAACCAACAAGTTCGCGCAGCGGTTTCATAGAGAGAAGTTCTCACAAGTTGTTCTTTAGACCAAAGCAGATCTTCTCTTGCAACTGTTAGCTGAGCTAAGATGCGAGTCTTCCATGCTTCCTGCTGCAGTGCACTGAGTGCCGCTAGTGCCAGGACGTTGCTGGCCAGCCATATATATAGGTCTTGAACCGTGCATGATCGATGAAGTGCAATTGATGAAGAATTAACATCACAAAACCGCCGCATACATGCATGCATATGCATGCATCGGCCCGGCCGGCCGGGCCCGGTGCACGCTGCATGCATGCATCGATCGTGCAATGCCGGCCGTGCATGGCCGTGCATGTACGCATGCATGGTTGGACCCGCGGCCCGCGCGCGTGCCCAACCTCAGTGTTTATGATGCATTAGCAACACATGACATACAACACATTACACACAATCAAAATTTATGTCAAAAGACCAGGATTCCGAGTCTCTAACCCAAAGTGTGGCCACTGTGTACCACTGTGCAGTACCTTACTCGATCACTTCGGAAGCTATCTTTTCAGGTTGCCCCTATTAGGTGGAAATAATCCCAGCCTGAACATATATATTCAATTAAGATTCTTGCAGACTGCTGGCAGCGTTGAAGTTTTAATTCCTGCATAATAAAAAAAAAGAAACAATAGACACTGAGTGATCTCGATTCAAATATGCCGAGGTCTCCTGAACTGAAGCTGAGAGGTCTTCAGAGGCCTTGCACGTGAGACTGACGAAGGGCGAGTCTTTCACTTTTATGAATGCTTCCCTTTTAAAGTGCGACTTAAGTGGCAGCCTCAACTACCAAATCTCTTGCAAACTAACTGTCCTTGGTCTTAGCTTATCTTTGTTTTTCTTGTCTTCGCTTCCTTCTGTCTGCAGTGACGTCGCGACTGCTGTCAAAATTCTCCCTCGGGTAAAACGGCTCAAAGTGCTGCACATTAAGAGCTATAAGGAGAGAAAAAGAGCAGTTGGCATGATTTTGATCAAGATGAATGCTGTCCTAAACACCTTTCATCTAAAGAACATCTCCTTTCTATGGTGTGAAAGAAAAAAAAATCCTTTGTATTTTGACCGAGGGAGAATTCAGAGCTAAATTCTCCCTCGGACAATATCTTTTTGACATACTTCAAGAGGGAGAATTCAGCCCTGAATTCTCCTTCGGTGACAATAAAAAAACATTTTTTTCGAGGGAGCAAAAAAAAGATGACTTATTTCGGTAAAAAAAGCCAGAAAAAAGACTCAAAAAAATTCTTTTCCCCCCAAAAATTTTTTCACATACTCATCAAGGGAGAATTCAGCCCTAAATTCTCCCTTGCCAAATATTTTTTTCACATAGTCTGAGAGGGAGAGGCAGAACACAAAGTATGGAATGGGCCTAAAAAAACAGCGCAGCCTCCACCGGCACCCTTCGTGAAGCTAGGCAATCCACTTTTTATACCCCAACTCCCCACCAATTTCTACCACCGACCTCTCTGAGTCTCCGGATTGTCTGTGTTTTTCCCAGTGGACACCGCCCACCCCGGCTACTTGTGACGCCGCCGGCCCCGGCCCTACTCCCTTGTACGTGATGCCGTCAGCCTGGGCCGGGCCGGGCCCCAATCAATCCCAGCTTCCTTTGCCAGCCGCGGACGTTCATTTACTTGGCCCAAACGTCTCACCCCTCCCTCCAGCTGGCGTTTCTCTGCTCTTTTTGACGCCACTGGCCCTGGGTCCAGCACGGGCCGCGGTATACCGCAGCACCGGGCCTGGCCCCGGGCAACTAACTGTACTGACAATTGAAACTTTTGTACTAGAAAGTGACTTTTAATTTTTTATGTATCACACTACATTTTATATAAAAAACTAAGTCTTTAAAGCACTTAGAATGATTCTATTTACTGTTTTTTACCTGTATGAAAGTATGAACAACTTTTAAAGATAAGGTTTAATGGGTTTGTGGTGTATATGAATGAAGTTGGCTTTGCTAGAGTGGAGCCGTGCTTCCAGCAGCCCATGTTCATGCAAGAGATTATCAATTACTCAACTCTAGAGATAAGGCTAAGCGCGAGATCCCCTGAAGTGCTCGCTTAGTGAGCTCACGAGCAGCATGCGCATTGGAGGTGGCAATATAAGACTCGAACAGAAGAAGAAAAGGTCGCGTTCACACAGAGACAGGCGTACATAGTGAGTAACAAAGATCGCAAACGGCTCTGCATACTTCATACGGATCGACTTGTAAAGCCAAAAGCAGCATCTTCCTCACTTCTGTTTCAGCTGTATCCGATCCCTCAATTCCTTCTCTCTGAATCCTTTGCTTCACTTTCTTTCCCTCTACCACTTTGTTTAGTTTATTTCTTGCTTCTATCCAATTGGAGTATACTGAAAGCTAATGCCAGAGATCATCAATTTTTCTTCCATTTGAACAACCCTCTGCCAGACAAAACACCTCTCCCGGAGAGTTGGCCCCCCCCATCAGACCCTTCCGATTTAATGTCAATGCCCTTAGGAGTGGCTCAATCTTCTCACATAAGGCACTTCTTGGCAGACAGGACATCCGTACCTTGGGGCCATTCTTTGAAGACAAAAGAAATAGAGAAGAACGTGAAGAAGATGGAAGAGCTCTCTGTAGTCCCAATAAAGAGGCAGACAGGGGGAAGTTGCCCTTTTCTTCCCTGTCTCCCCTTTTCATGCATTTTATTCCCCAGGCATCCTTAATTTTGGTAGAAACAAACAAATTCCCCTTCAGGGCCCGTCTTTCTGAGCTTCGGACAGGGAGAGACGTCAAAAAGTCAAGGCCTGCCCATCTGAACAGACCATTGACGGCTCGTCTTTGCTTCTGCCCCGCTGGTCCCTTCCATGAATTCAAAAGAGCCTGAGGAATACGGAGATGCAAACGGCTAAGTGCAATCCAGAATGAAGTAAAACGAGCACACAAGAGCGCGCGAGTAGATATTAAATTAACAGATAAAAGAGAGGGTACACGCAAACTCCTGATTGGAAGTCGGGCCGCCCATCGAACAAACCGGAGCTTCAAGTTGTCAATCGCCTCCCAGTCTCCCTGTCTTATCGGAAAGCACTCCAGGCTATAGAGTGCCACCGGCTTCCAGCACGCCTTCAGCAGCTGCATCTTTCCCCCGAGAGGCAACCCAGACAGACTCGCAGCCAGACCAATCACCGCCCCCATTGCACGCTCTGCACTGTGTAGGCGTGCTTCAATCGACCGAGTCAAATCCCCTCCCTCAAACAGAAGGCAACCCAAATATTTATACTAATCACACCAGTCTACTTCCTTCCTTTGGTACAAAATCATGCCGTTACAGTCCTCGCGGTATTCACAAAGGCGCAGGACCTTGGTTTTCTTCAGATTGACATTCAACCCCCACTTTCCACAATACCCCTCCAGGGCATCGAATTTTGCTTGGAGGTTGGCTGCTGAGTGTGCAAATAAAACAAGATCATCAGCGTAGCCTATACTTCCCAAACTGGCCCCAGCAAGGTGAACCCCCTCCGTTTCCTTTCCATCTCCCCGTTTTCCTTTCTGAATCTCATCATGCGGGTCATTAATGAATAATAGAAAAAGCGACGGGGACAACGCATCACCTTGCTTAACCCCTGCCCCTTCCAGTAATAAAGCTAAGTCCCCATCGACTCTCGCTTTCACGCCTCTATACATTGATGCAATCATCAACAGATCTCTCTTCTCTATTTCCTCAGCCTGCAGCTTTACCAGAAGCTTCAGCCGAGGGATGGAGTCAAACGCCTTTGAGAAGTCGACAAATCCGCCC
>JAHBMJ010002024.1:0-7500 GCA_018398765.1 Chromera velia | reverse complement strand
ATGTTGGGGAGTGATTGCAGACTCTGCAGACATGTGATAATGTGTAGTGTAATGTATAAACAAGCTAACTTTTACTTCTAATGGAATATGCCGAATTCGCACACTGATGTAAGGAGGGAGGACACAGCGGGCAACCCCCATGAAAGGTAAGAATGAATGTCCGTAAACAGATCTGCCGATTTGACACCCACGAAAAGCAGTTCAACCAAACAAATGTTGAGCACTATGACCGTACAAGAGGTAAATGCTTAGCTTCTGAAAGCCTGATCGATCTATGGCCTCTAGCCAGAGGGCTTTGCCCACGACCGGCCATCATAGCGTTCTTGTTTTTTCTGGGTGAGGCCCGGCACTGGCGGGCACTGACCACTGGGTCTTAGTCCATTCAGGAGCCCTACCTCCAAATTTTCATGCAAACAAAAGCTGCGCCTCACTCCCACAACTTCAGATCATCCGAGATTACCAGCTGTAAATTTTTAAATGCTTCCTCACAAAACCCAAGCACCGACAAACGGTCCTCCGAGAAAGGCTTAGTCTGACCTGCAGCACAGATATGCAAAAATTCATAAAGTGGCTCACCTTCTAGCTACCCAGAGCTAGCCTCCTTATCCAGAAAGCCTTTCTAGCTCCTCATCTAGAGCTTGTTAGAGCGTACATATGGAAGGGATTCAATAAAAGCTTTACTGGGGCAACTTCATAGGCCCCTTTGCGTGGAGACGGGCCGTGCCTTTCGTGATAGAAGATTGAAATTGCCCTCTCAGGGCAACCAGTAGAGTGAATGTCATAAACCTAAGAAAAAGTAAAGAAGCCAATCTTCTGGGCTTTCGATAAAGCCTACTTTCATTGCTGGAGAGCAAGTCTATGTGATGGGAGAGAGGCGGCACTAGGTCGTGCTCTGATCGACTTGAAACATTCGACGGAAAGCCGATTTTGGGAGCCGATTTTAGATTGGCCAACCATGTGACGGCCCCGGAAGGCACGCTACGCATTGCAGGCCAGGGCCCGGCCGGCCACCAAGGCCAAAAAGCACTTTTCGGCTGCGCACTGACCCATCAAAATGCCGATCTGAAAAATTCTTAGTCAGGTTTTCAGAAAGTTCTCCTCCAGTCAGAAAGTTGGGTCAATAGAATTAGCACAAAATCTCGTTGTCAAGCGTTCTATTGGATTGTATTGGAAGGCTTAACAACGACGAAATCATGTTCAGCTTGTTATTCTAAAACCTCATTTTTGGAGGGGTTACAGATTTGGGAGTTTCGTCCCCCTCCGGTATCTGTATTGGCTGGACACCTTTGGTAGCTCGTAGGAGTGGTTGCTTCGGTACAAAGGAGTTGTACGATAACTAGAAGGGTTGCCAGACTGGTTTAGATCGCTCAATCAGGTCAGTTTGTTTTGTGTCGTTCCACCAGCAACAAGGAGGGGTACGTAGACCCTCTCTGGGCCTCTCATAGGGGTACGGAACGACTGAATTTGGTACCCCTGGTGGAGGGGGGGGGTCCGACCTGCTCTGCAGGCAGAGCAAGTCGAATCCCCCCCCTCCACCAGGGGTATCAAATTCGGTCGTTTCATACCCCTACGAGAGGGTCCACCCCCCCCTCCCAATGAAGGAATTAAAAAAATCTTATTTACAGAGATGAGTCTTCTTGGTGCATGCAGAAGGCTTTGTACGATGTCTGTAACTGTTCCTATGTGGCTGCAACCTGGTCATTATCGTTTCTGAGCGACTGACCGGTCTGCTCTTGGTAAGGCACAAAACTGCCAAATCCTTTTTCGTGTGTTGCTCACCCCTGCCCCCCTTCTCTACTCTTTGCAGATCATGAATCTCCTTCCGAAGACTTTTGTTTTGTATTTCAGTCCATCTTCGAGTCCCTTAGAGGTAAGTTTGTGCATTTTTATTACGGCTGCAGTCTTCAGACTGCAAAAAAGAGCAGTGCCCATATGTGCCGAGCCTGTGTTTTTTTCTACCGGCCTGACTGCCTCTGAAATTTCGCCTTTCTTGCCTGTTTAACTGCCCTCTAGCTTTCGGCCTTTCTATTTGGCTAAATGCCTTCCCAATTTTGGCTTTTCCGCCCGCCCTATTGCCTTCCTAATTTTAGCCTTCGCCGCAGTCCCAATTTCGGTTTTCCTGCCTGCCCGATTGCCTTCCCAATTTCGGCTTTCTTGCCTGTCTGACTGCCTTCCAGAGTTTTACATTCCTGCCATGCAGCTGACTGCTTTCCCATTTTGGCCTTCTTGCCTGCCTGACTGCCCTCCAAATTTTGGTCTTTCTGTCTGCCTCAATGCTTTCCAAATTTTGGCCTTTCTATCTACCTGACTGACTTCACAATTTTAGCCTTCCTGCCTGTCCGGTTGCCTTCCTAATTTCGGCTTAGAGGTTTCCTGCCTGCATGATTGCCTTCCCAAGTTCGGCCTTCCTTCCTGCCCAAGTTTCCTCTTGAGTCCTAACGCTTCCTAATTTCGGTCATCCTGCTTGCCCGATGGCCTTCCCAATTTTGTTCTTCCTGCTGGCCCGACTGTCTTCCCAAGTTCGGCCTTCTTGTATGTCTGACTGCCTCTCAGAGTTCGTTCTTTCTGCCTACATGCCTGCCTTTTAATTTTGGTCTTCTTAGCAGCCTGACTGCCTTCCAATTTCGGCCTTCCGACCCGCCTAATTGCCTTCCCGATTTCAGCCTTCCTGCTCGTTCGACTGTTTTCTCAATTTCGGTCTTCTTGCTTTCATGTATTATTTTGATACAAATTAAAGATACAGGTTGTGTTTGCATGTATACTTTTATGTGTATTTTAGCGATTCGACTGACTTTCTGTTTGTGTGCATGTATTTCTGCAAGTGGTGTTCACGGGTGTGCATATTTGATATATACTGAGATGGCATTGCCCCTGACACGCCCGCCGTTGAGCAGTACCTCATATGAATTGAAAATAAAACAGTTATGATCATGAGAAGAAATGCTTCAATCAGATCGATTCAGAGCCATTTAGATGCATTTCTTATTGTGTTTTCATCTTAGCGTTAATTTACGATGATAGGTACCAGACAATTTATGGTTTTAAAAAAATATATACTCTATATATACATTTTTTTATTTCATTTTTTAAACATCTTACTAAGCTTAAATAGTCTTAAATAAATTATGAAAATCAATTAGTTTAAAGATTAAACTATCTATTTTAATATTTTAAAAACCAAATTTTTTAAAGTCACTTTCCAGTACAAAAGTTTCAATTGTCAGTACAGTCAGTTCCCCGTCCCTCAACAGCCTTTGTCCCCATCCTTGCCCCCGCCTCCATCGATGAACGTCCCCCCAGCCCCGCCAGTGCTTCGGTCTGCTCACTCCCTTGATCCGCCCTCTCCTTCTCACTCCTCTACCCCCCTTTCTACCTTCTATCTCCACCAAGATCCACATATCAGGGCCGGGGCTGGTGCCGGCGTGTAGTCTCAAAGACAGAAAGCAGACCTGAATACAGGCAGATAAGCAGCACATTCAAAGGAAGACAAACAGAAAGTAAGGATAAGTATCCTTCCCTTCGTCTCATTGCCTCTTCCTAGGTTACTATAACTTCTCTTCTAAGACTTACGTTCTAGACCGTACCTACTGGATGTCTTTGACTGATTTTCACTGACAGGCACAGGCGTAAAACGATGCGACTGACAGGGACCGAATGAAAATAAACCACTGACCCAGAGAGACGTGGTCATCATACGGAGCCCCAAGTGCTGCTCCTCAGTACGATCAAAGGAACGGAACCTGCATTCAATCACATCCCCAAGAGGTAACAAAGCCAAAAACGATGGTTCAAGGCAAACATCTGCTTATTGACAACAGTGTATCATGCACTGACTCACATAGAGAGACGGAACTGCACACTCACCAGAAGAATGGCGAAAGCAACCCCAGCTCCTCAGCAAAGGCAAAAGGTGGTCCCAGATCCTGTGTGCAACCACCGAACAAGAAAAGTATGAAGCTCGATAGGAGGGTCTGAGGTGCATTATGCTCTGACCTGATATGGAACGGCTTGTAAGCAGTGAGATAAACAAACTGATAAACTTACCGGAGAGCACGCGAAGGTCCCTCTAGATCCCCAAAACAGCCCAGTAGGAATCCCAAATCCTGTCTGCAGGTACATACCAAGAAAGTAAGGAAGTCTGACAGCTTGGACAAAGGTGGGCCTGTGCCTGATATGGTGTAACGAGTGTCACGGCTAGCTATAGTTCACGTCTGAAAGGAGACGGAATCTCAAACTCACCAGAAGGAAGACGAAAACAGCCCCAGTTCCCCTGGTGAAGAAAGCAAGAGCTCGAACACTTATATGGAAGCACGTAAGGGGAAAAGGAGGTCGACCAAAGAGCGAGAACAAGATGGCCCTCTCCAATTTTACCTACCATGCTTGCTGACAGAACGAGACGGGCAAATAAATTAACCCATGCCCGAAGAAGAAAGACGACTGAGGTTCTTTCCAAAGTCTGCTCAGAGTTGCATGGAGTCTCCCATGCAAAGTATAGAGCTGTTATGCCTGCAATGTAGTGCAAGCTGATCTGAAAACATCAGCAGTGAATTAACAGCTTTGGAGCAGATCCGCAGTGACTGTCCCACAATGTCTAGAGATAAATATGCAGCACGTATGCCTTGATCACGTATCAGCTACATCTGCGTGCGTCAAAATCGGCTTCTTGGATATCCGATTTTAAGGCTGGGGCACATTGCATGATCCCATAATGTGTGCAGGCCCCGCCGTGCCCCGCCGCCGGCCGCGTTGCAGTAACGGGCGCGCAGCACGCCGTCAAGTGGTAGCTAGGTTCAGGGAGGTCCTCGTTTTCATAATTGGTAAGGAGTTGAAACTTTGTAGAAGAAGGCGTTGTAACGATAGAAAAAGAACTATGGAACAGATTTTGTTGTATCATTTCTAGAAACATAAGTTATCATACAAATTTTATAAGTTTTATACTGTTTTTCTTACTATTGAAAACCTAGATTGAAAACCATTAAAAAATGGCCCCAAAATCAAAAAAAAAATGTATAGCAGCCTATGTTTCTAGAAATGATATAAAAAATCTGTTCCATAGTTCTTTTACTCTCGTTACAACGTCTTTTTACACAAAGTTTCAGCTTCTAACTCTGTACTAATTATGAAAATGAGTTTTTTGCGGAAGTGTGCCGCTTTGGGGGGGCAAAAAGCACCCTACTCGCCCCTGGCATGCGGGTAATAAGACGTTGGGGAGCCTAAGGCTCATCACGTTTCCAAATTATTCACTTGTCTTGCACCCTTTTCATACATACTTCTGCAGAGACCTTTAAGGCGTACGATTTTTTCCTTCAGATGACCGCAGTCGAGAGGAAGGACTTTCTGCTGCAGAGATACAACTCTGACGAGGACTCCTCAGGTAGGCCCCACTGACAGGCTGATATCCTTTCCATGTCGCTGATGTTGCGATGTCTTATGCCGCTAACCCCTCTCACTCAATTAGAAAAGGCCTTTTAAATTCCCATGCTTCCATGCTTTTAGTCAAACTATCACAGGATTCGTCACAGGGATGCCTGAATGTCGAGCCCTGCGTCATGAAAGAGAATCCCCTACTGGTGGTGGAGCTATTATATATTTTCTTAACGATATCTTTGCGGCGTTCCATCTGACACGTATTGCTTTTAGCCCCCCGGATTGCAGACCTTGGTCGAAGTGGATCGCTGGCTTCCGACGAGGTGCCAAACATTCCCAGCCTACCCTAGTCAGTCAGATCTCTCTTTGGCTTCATTTAATTGGCTTAGTTTGGCACGGCTGGGCATGTGTCTATGTTTATGCGGGTCAGTTTCACTCTGGATTTCCGGGTAGGAAGTAATCAGGAAAGATGGGAACATCTGAAGAGCAGTAAGCCAGAAAAAAATGAAAGAAAGAAGAAGAGAAGTCGAGTAGAAGGGAATTTCAAACAAAATGAGGCTAGAGAGTCAGAGGAGACCAGACCAAGAAAGCAGGTAGCATGCAGTAAATGCAGGGAGGCCGGGTCCTTATAAATTGAATACAAAACCTTGCATTGGGTTGTGTGCGAAACAGAGTAAGTATAGAAAATGAAGAAAACAATCGATTAGACAGAAAGAATTGAAGAATCTATGCGGAGGGCAGTTGGAGGCTGTATGTGGCATGCCCATACGTTTTTCTCTGTCTCGACTCTCTCTATGGTTATTCTCTGTTCACATGCAATTTGCCTTATAGGGCTTCATAGCGCTTTGTTTCTTTGTTGTGTCTATTTCACATGTAAGAGGTTTTGATCTCCATCTCGCTCTTTTTCATCCATGCCAATCTATGCACGTACCCTTGCTATCTTGTTGCTTGCTCTACGTGTAACCGTTCATGATGGATGTTCTGATGGCTGTCTGGAGCTCAGAATCTGTCGGCAGTGATCACTGAAAGATCGTGGTATGGGCGTAAGAGGGATCAGGAATGGACTGGCTTACTCAATCTTATTCGGGCATTTTATTCAAACGTCGTCGTTAAACTTTGATATATGCAGTACGGCCGGGGTCTTCTCATTATGAGAACTTTGAAGCTGTGAGTAATAGTGGTAGATTGAGCTGGTAGATTCGCAACAAATTATGGTAAAAAATCAAACATTTATTGCTGCTGTGAGAATCTGCTAGTAAATAATGACAAACTTGAGTAAAGTCAAGAATAAATCTCATGAGAATCATGCATAGTGACCATGTTTGATTTGATTTGATTTGATTTAATTTGAGGTAGGGCTTAAGCTCAAATCAAATATCCAGTCAGGGAGGACCTAGTGTTTAAAGATCTATCAAATACGATCAAATATTTGATTAATATGACTTTCAACCTCAAATATGAAGGTCCCAAAAAAACAAAGAAGGAGGCATTTGTTTTTAGAGCCGGGTACGCAAAAAAAATATGGTTGGTGCAAAAGGGGGCAAATGTGATTCAGTGTTAGGTGAAAATATAAGGAGCCGAGGGGGAAGGAGAAACTATTTGTGTTTCACCCCATTGTCATCTCTCCGCAACCGAATAGAAGCCCAGGAGCACCCACTCCTGGAAAGCCGAAAAGCCAGAGAAAAAGCTCTCAGCAGCTCCCACCACCGATCGATTCGATTCACATGAAGAAGAGGAAAAGGAAGTGCCATAAAGCTGAGTGATTGTCACCTCAATTTTGGTACGTGCTCTAAGTTTATCGTATCAACAAAAAGTCATATGCAATTTCAAATCTATCAATTTTACGTTCTTAATCTCTATTAGTACTAGAGTGAGTCTCAGTGACTAGTGTATATACACTGCCACACAGGCATATTTTTTTTACGGAACTGATAAGTTATAATTTTATATATATTTTTTTAAATTTTTGAAACACATATCAGAAATGTTCTGATAACTATTGTCATGAGAAAAATGATCAGAGTGACAGTAAGTCAGTGATTCAATGAGGAACCCTAAGAGGTTAACCTCAAATCTTACCTCAAATATCAAATATTTGAGGTTGAAGCTCAAATCAAATCAAATCAAATCAAA
>JAHBMJ010002023.1:7356-24215 GCA_018398765.1 Chromera velia | reverse complement strand
TGTGTGTGTGTGTATGTGTGTGTGTGCGTGCGTGTGTGTGTGTGTGTGTGTATGTGTGTGTGTGCGTGCGTGTGTGTGTGTGTGTGGGTATGTGGTGTGTGGGTGTTGCACTGCATTGCATTTCGTTTCAAGAGAGGCCGGACATCTGGGCGGGAAGACGTCCCTTCCTCTCGTTGGGAATCGGTTCAGAAGTCCTGTCCAGCTCAAGTTAGAGGAGCCCATCTGTCCGGTCTGCTTGACAAAGCAAGGGGTGGTGAGTAAGTCGCCTCTCTTTCTGGTTGACTCTCAGACAGATCAGGCAGAGGGGACCACAGAAGAAGGCAGAGGCCGCGGGAGACCGAAGCGACAGGGGGCTCCGCAGGGGGTCAGATGTGAAGACCCAGACTGTGAACTTTACATGGGTGCGGGGTTGTTGCCGGCGAGGGAGGGTGAGGACGGGGCGTGGATTCCTACCGCAGAGCTGCACGAGGCGACTGCTCTTCTCATCGTTTCCTCCAAACAGCAGAGGGAAAGATTTCGCAGCTTCCTCGATAAAGCTCTGAGTCAGGGGAGCGTGAAGGACGTGGGCGCTTTTTGCAAGGCGCGCTTCTTGGGGGGCATGTGAATGGTCGGAGGCAGGTGAAATGAGGAAGCATCGGGCTTCTCGGGGGAGCATTCGAGGGGGGTGAAGTGAAGAGGCATCGGGTACGTCCCATCAGGAATGGAGGAATTCAGGGCACGTAGGGTCAGAAAGGACGGTTGATGGGTCTTTTAAGGTTTGTTATCTTTCAGACTGAGCAAGGGGAAAGAGGGAAAGAGAGGGAAAGGGAGGTTGAAGCGACAGAGAGTCCTTTGGCGGGAAGGACATTCCGTCCTTTGACGACGTACTGAGGCTGCATGGTTGAGCGGCTGTATGCATTTGTATTCTGAACTACGCCCCTTTGGGAATTACTTTTGGGAAACTCTCGATGTTTCAGTAGACAGCAGAAGAATTCGACTGTTTTGCTCTGTTCTTCTTGGCCGCGAGACTAGGGGCGCGTTCCTTTTGTTTCTGCTTTTGTTGTTTCACGGCCGAGTCTGCGGTTACGAGTGCCGTTGGTACACTGTTCGTTGCTGTGGGTCTCTTTTTTGTGGATGGAACGGATTCAATTTGGTTGCCGATGCGCTTGGAAGCGCTGCATGGGCAGCAGAAGTGAATGCCGCCTGCTGGGGTCCCTATGCCCTGTTTGCGTGGAAAGACGAGACCAGAGGGTACCTGCATGCAAAAGTTGTCTTAATTGTCTCTGACTGGAATCGCTTTGGGCGTCCTCCACTGCATCACATTCCAGGTGCTCAGCAGGGCTTGTGCATGCCAAGCTAGATGCCAAGGTGGATGCGTGCTCGGAGACCCCACATGTATGTATGCATGAATCAATGTTTGTCGTCTCTATTCTAGTCTCTATTACGACTCGATCTTTAACCAGTTCTAGTATTACATACTATATATCATCATCATCGCGTACTATACTATTAATACTTTTTATATGGTATCATTTTATATTATTGATTCATTTTAATAGTATCATTGGTATATACTAGACAGGAAAAACAGTAGACAGGAAGAAAAAATTCAGGATACACACGCTCTCTTTGTATTCCTGCTGAACGAAGGACACGCACTGAGCGGAAGATGCATGAGTTTTTGAGGAAGGCGGCATTCAGGAAACGAGTATTTAAGGAAAGTTCAGAAGGTATGAAGCAGGCAGCCCATTAGATAAGACGGTGTTAGTGCAGAAACATGAAAGCATCACGAAAAGGAAAGGAGGGGGGAGGGAAGAAGAAAGGAATACAAAATAATACCGCATCGAATGGAGGAAGCAAGGTAAATTGGAAGACAGGGAAGGAGTAGGAAGGAGAAAGGTGAAAAAAAAGATTGAAAAGACGTGCACAGAATTTGTGACAGAAAACAGAGATGCCTTGGTGTCGTTTATAATTGGATCGATATCATCGATCTTTGGATTCGGCTCTACCAATCAGTTTCTAATTCAAAGCATTCAAAGTAAACAAAGAATGTTGGTCGTTGATGGTCTGGGGGATGCCTCAGGCAGGCCGTGGAGTGCGGTCTGAAGCCTCAGCAATGGAGCGCACTTTTGCTGTTCGCAGATGCGACTTCTGGTAGAACGGCGACAGTGCTCTATCTACGGCACCAATTAAATCACTATCACTATAACTAAAGCAATGCATATTATGTAAAATCATTCTTTAAAACTCTTAGGCTAGCTCTTAGGCTTTATATATAAATTTACCTACAAATTTATTTAAATTCCCATTTACAAATTCATTTTAAACCAGCCAGCATATAAAATTACGGTGGTTGTAAATTGATTGGTAAATTACAAATTCGCGAAGTTTATTTTACCGTAATTTTCACGAATTCAGTGACTTTATTCATCATCGATTGAAAAGCTTGTTTAAATCGCTGAAAGAATCTTTTGTATTAATTCATTTAGACTATGGATGTATAGTAGTCACTGTACAACGTTTCCCTCCGCCCCTCTGAATAGTTTTGTTTTCCGATATTTTTCATTCCAGATCCAGGTTGCCTTTTGTCTCTGCTCTCTCCGTCGTGCTTGTGAAAGAGGGGGCAGAACGGGAAAAAGGGGTAGCTAGGGGTAGGGGTTGGGAAAGGGGGAAGAAATATGAACCATGGAGACGATTTCTTCCCTCCATCAAGATTCCTTCTTTTCTGAGTAGCTGTCTGTCTCTTTACAGAAAGAAGATGGTATCAGAGGAGAAGGGCGTGAAGAGAGGGGAATGGAAGCGGAAAGAAATGAACGTTGCTCGTGTCAGTGTTCGAGGCTTGTATGGACGGCGAGCCGTTCGGATGATCTTCTCAGAGGAAGGAAGGAAGGGACTGCCCCTCTGCATTCTTGGTTCTCCTTTCAACTCATACCACAACAAATTGCATTTGCGTCCCGACTCTCTGTATGCTCCCCTGCCCTCATGCGAGAGAACCGAGAAAAGGGAGGCGACAAACTAATAAGCAGACCAACCCCCAAAGGAACAAGCAACCCTCTGGACAACTAACCAAGAGGGAGGCAGGGAGGGAGGGAGAGGGGCTACACACACAGAGTGCCAAGAGTGATGAAAGGGAACGAGTTACGGTGATGTTTCTGTCCCAATG
This sequence comes from Chromera velia, assembly GCA_018398765.1. Taxonomy (NCBI): domain Eukaryota; family Chromeraceae; genus Chromera; species Chromera velia. The sequence goes on along the minus strand of JAHBMJ010002023.1, from coordinate 21,073 downwards.
TTGTTTTAATTCCCCCTTCAAAGGACAGAAGACCGACATGAGATAGGGGAACACGAAAATGAGCGAGAGAGGGTCGAAAGCTCTGCATGTATACCAAATACTGCTGTGGGCAAGATTGCGCACCCCCCCTTATGTCCTTCACCTCGAATTCGCGACCTTCCACTTTCAAAGTGGCTCCAGCCCAGGATGAGCGCACAAAAATGCAAATATCCCTTCTCCCCAAACGAGAACCGAAACTACCAGATTCACAGGCCGCGTTTTTGCGATGAAAGTGAGGGAAGACGGCCAAGATCATCCAAACAGGCCAGCAACAACGAGTCAGTCAGCGAATAGAAAGAAGAACACGAACCATTGATCCAACAGAACGAGAAAGGAAGGGTTGAAGTCCGACCCATCAGATAGAGACACGAACGAAGAAAGGCGGATGGCCGGCCATGCAGTCGCGTACTCACAAATAGAAAGAAAGAAACGAAGAACAACGAGACAGACGGACGGAAGTGGGCGTGTGCAAGGAAGAACGCAAGTAATCAAAAAGACGATCGATCAGAGAGAGAGAGAAACTCGAGACGGTGACGTTCCAGCCTCACTCACATACGAAAGAAAGGAGACGAACAAGAAGAAAGGGACTGACTGTCTGAGGAAAGGAACAAACAAACCAACAAAAGCCTTCCTGCCTGTATCCCCTCCCCCCCCTGCGTGCTTCGACCTGTCGCTTGTCGTCAAAGTGGCAGAGACGAAATCACGAAAGGGGGAGAACAGAAGAAAATATGTTCATCAGCAACAGAGAGACACACTTGACAAGAAGGAAGAACGGACAGACGAAAGGGGAAGAGAAGAGAAGAGAAGAAAGGGCCGACCACCTCTTCGCTCTACCACCGACGCTCTCTCATTCAAAAAGATGTGTACAAAAGGAGACAGACAAACACAAACATCAGCACAAGGACAGAAAGCAAGAAAGCATACGCAGGAGGAAGGAAGAAGCTTCTCTCCTGCAGCCCTACGGGCCCTCTTTTCTTTTGCCTTTTGACACGAACCTCCAACTCGTTTCTCTTCTCTCTGATTTAAAAATTCACCGAACGCCATAGAGCACAGACGCAAGCACAATCAACACAAGAAGACAGGCAGGGCACCAATACGCATGCAGAGCCATTTCATCAAGCTTGCATTTTCCTCCAAACACCGCAACGAAGCACCAGACTTGTTTCTCCCGTTCTCTCCCTCGTTACGTCTCTCCCCCCCCCCCCCNCCCTTCCCCCAATGCCTTCCTTTCTCTCTCTCCAACCTGTGTCATGCACTTTTCTTCTCTTCATTCACGCAGGTTTGTTGCCAGACCCTCCCGCCCCCGCGGCGGTCCCCGTCGCCGTCGGTGGGGGCATCTCCATCAATTTCTCTTGAATCAGAAGCACAGCGATACTGTTGGCTACAGGCGTGCCCTGCAGAGAAACGTTACGGTTTTTCTTCTCTGCATCAAAAGGCCCTATCGACACAATGCACCCCGACCGGTCGGCAATTGCCATCATTGCCTGTCCCGAATTCTGACACAGAAACTCAACCTGTGCCTTGGGAAGCGGAAAAGACAGCTGGAAGGTCTGGGCAGTTGCAATGACCCTAGCGGTGGTCAGGGAGGTCAAACTCTTCAGGAATGCACTCTCGGGGGCTTCGCTTGGCTGCTGGGAGTTGGAGGGTTCAGGCTGCTGCTGCTGTTGTTGTTGGGGCGGCGGGGCCTGGACGGCTGGGGCAGAGGGCTGCTGTGGCGGCGCCTGTTGTTGCTGCTGGTACCCTTGCCCCCCTTGCTGCTGTTGTGGAGGGGGACCTTGATTCCATCCCCCCCCTCCCCCCTGCTGATAAGAGGGGTACGGGGAGTCTCCAGGGCCGTTCGGCCGGACCCCCACAGGACCTCCGGGACCAGGGGGACGGAATCCCCCGCCGCCCCCGCCTGGACCCATCTGGTTGGGCCCTTGGTCCCCCCCTCCTCCCATGTATCCTCCCCCCTGAGGATGCGGCTGGTTGCTGGGCCCCGGCTGCTGCTGCTGTTGGTGCGGTGGTGGGCCCCCGGGCCCCGGCTGAGGCATCATTCCGTTGGAGGGCGAAGAGGGGGGCATCATCCCCCCTTGCTGTTGCTGTGACATGGGAGGCTGCAGGGTCATGCCGGGGCCTTGCTGAGGCATCGGCTGGCCGGGGCCCGGGGGGGGGCCCATCTGAGGACCAGGACCCCACATTCCTCCCCCCTGAGGCCCCGGCCCGGGACCAGACTGCGGCCCCGGAGGTCCCTGGAACTGCTGCGGGGGCTGCTGACCAGGCATGCCCCCCATTGGCCGGGGCCCCATTCCCCCTGGGCCTGGCTGGAGAACAGGGGGCATTCGGGGGATGCCATCAGGCCCTCCGGGGGGGGGGATCTGGAGGGTGGGGTTCTCCAGACGTTCCATTTTATCCATCAACAATTGGACACCAAACAGCCTCTGCTCGTTGGAGGTTGCTCTGACCTCCACAATCCTTTCGAAATGGTCCTGCATGTTTTTGTTCTCCACCTGGAATTGCCCCCCAAACATGCACTCCATCTCCCGAATCATCTGCGCATTGCCTTGGTTGAACAAACTGCGGGTTTGGTTGGAAGACATCAAAATGCGCATCGGGACTCTCTGCTCTCTACCGAATAGTCCGTTGACGAGAACAGACAGAGCGTAACGCTTTCGAAGAACCGGGCCCCGAATCTGACAAAGCCTTTCTTCTCCCTCTTTCAAAGGAGGTACTGTGTCTTTTGCAACGTTCATCTCTGTCCCTGTCTGTTGAGACATCTGCGTAATGTTTGCCCCCTTCTTCCCCACTGTCCAAGGAATCAAATCCTGTGGAATGATCAGACGGAACATAAGGGCACTGCTCACTTCAGGTCCAGGGCCGGGGCCCCCTGACGGACCCCCCATCGTGCCGGGGCCCCCTTGAGCCCCATTCATTGGAGGGGGCCCTCCAATCGGACCGGGGCCCATCATCCGCACAGGTCCGGCCACAGGCACAGGCACGTGTACCGGCCCTGGCCCCGGAAGGCCCCCGGGCATCGGCCCCCCACCCCCCATCGGTCCCCCCCCTCCCCCCATCTGCCCCCCCCCTCTGTTAGGCGCCCCCCCTCCCCGAATAACGAAATCCTCCCGGCTGAGATCATTCTGAGCAATCGCGTTTTCACACACGCTCATGACCTCCGCAACTGCCTCCACTGTCCCCTTCAGAGGTCCCATCATGGACACGGGTTTCCAGTCCAGACCGTCAGCGACTCTCATCACATTCACATGAACGTCAACACCAAAACGTTCCATCAGACGGGGAGGAACCTGGAGATTCGTCAGCAGAGTTGCCGCTCTCATGGGCACAATGACAATCAACAACTCGTTATTTTCAAACGACTGGTTGCTGGCCTTCCTCAATCTCTCCAACAACAAACGAAGCCCATGCTTCTTGGCGTTCGCGTCACCTGTAATGCTGACAACCTTATCAGCCAAGTGACACGGCAAATCTCTCTCTCTCAAAATCGCAATATCTGCCCCGGACTGCTCCTGAATCTCCTTCACTGCCAAACCCTTTGAACCCAAAATAAACCCAACAGAACCTTCGGGCACCAGAAACTTGATCGGACAAATATCGTCCAGGTGCGGCCTCTTGAACACTGCCCGGTTCCCACCGTTCTCCTGAACCCCCCCCCCATGACCCGATTGCCCACCCTGAGACGAGAAGGACCCTTGGGTCTGGGGGAAGTCTCTCTTCATGCCCCCCCCACCCGTGGCCTCTGACTCGGCCTGCTCAGACATCCTTCTGCTGGAGTTCTTTTTCTCTTCCCTCTGTTTTCAAAGAAAACACGCTGAGGAGAAAGAGAGATCTTCACTCTCAGATCTTTCCCGCCTGACAGACGAGAACGGGGAACGAACGGAGTGAAAGGAAAAGGAAGCGACGAGGGAGCGAATGCCGGGGATTTGATCTCTTTTTTCGTCCTCCCTTTTCCTTCCCTTCCTCTGCCTTGATAGAAGAAAGAAAGAAACAAGTCGAGTCTGTCTGTCACCCCCAGCGTCGAATGCGCTTTCTCGGCAGGGTATGGAGGGAAGGAAGGAAGGTGTCTTTTGTCCCCACCAAGTGTTCCTTTCGACTGCAGACAGACAGAACAAACGTAAAACGAAGCATTGCAATGAGCTCTAGGAGAACGTGCACGCACAGGAAAGGTATTTTGAAGGCAAGCATAGGAAACAGAAAGGAAAACATCAAGACATGCGGCTCACGACCTCATGACCTCTCTCGTGCCCTCTCTCTTTCTGTCGTCGTCGTCTTTCACCTTGCTGCTCTTCACGTTCTTTCTCGGCCCTTTTCTCATTCCTACTCAACCCTCTCCGTCTGTTCGCATTCAACCTCTTCTGCTTCCTTCCTTGTTACCCAGCCCTCTTTTCCCTCCCAGCCTCCTCCGAACTCCTTGCAAGACACGAGTGTCCTCCTTTCCTTCTTCTCTTCTCTTCTCTTCTCTTCTCCTTCCTCTTCCATGACCCTTTTTGACATGTCAATCCCCTCAGTGCTCACCTGTTCTTCTGTCTTCCATTTATCACTACTTTGCACTCACCACATTGCTGCCATCCACCCGTTTGCCAGAAAATGACTGCTCCCCTCTTCTTTTTTTCCCGTCTCTCCAGCCGCCCTCCCCATATCCCCTTTTCGCTCATTCTCTGCCCATGGTAAAACACACTCTCCCGAATGCACTCCCAGACCCCCAACGCCTCTCTTGAGAGAGCACGCGCGCCCATCCACCACACGCAGACACACTCACACACACACACACACACACACACACAGACAAATACGAGACGCAGATGGCCGAGAAGCCAAGACGAGGACGCCACAACCAAACATACAAATGTTGACACTTGACATCAATCACATGAATCCGGTCGGGTAGACACGAAGCTGACAGGTAGTCAGAAGGACCGGTCGGGACCAACATGGCAGCGACGACAGAAATTGGGAAACTTGACCACTGACCTCTCCGATTCTCTGCGGCGGCTCTCTGTTTTTGCTCACGTTGGTGTACGGATGAAACTTTGATACCAATCCGCACCTTTTAGCCGATGTCCACCCGTAAGTGGACTGATCAAGAACGAAAGTCAGAAAGTTCTTGATGCTCCGTCTCGATCGATCCGACAATCAGACAGATCGATGCGCCCTCACTTATGCGTGTAAGGATAAGTTACTCTCTTCGACAAACGGCATGCAAAGATAGCTGTATCTCTGGAAGTCGACGTTCGTATTCTACAGAGCAAAAGTGGCCCGTAGCAGAAAAAAGGACCAAAGAGACAGCCGCAAGCGTGCCACTCTATATATGCTGATCTCGAGCTTGAGGTTTTTCCGTCTCTCGCGAACGAAAAACGCTGCGCGTGGTGGCGGCGCGCTTGCATGGGCCCGCGTCCGGCATGGGCACCGCCGCAGAAACGTGTACGCGGTCCACTGCTCCGTGCGAGCTGCTTGAGGGGCACTAGCGACACAGACCATCTGCGAGACGATGTTGCAGCTATAACAACACGTATATATACTGCCCAGGCGCTGACGAAGTCAGACGAACGAAGGATGTTCAAAGGTTGTCTTGCAGTTGTGGTGCTTAAGTTGTATTCGACAGCATTTTGTCTTTGATCGAGGGGCTCTGACACTTGGCCTTCAGAGAATCTTCATGCAGAATGTCGTGGTTGAGCCATCTTAAGGTTGCTTTGGCAGCGAGCGTTGCTGTACTGATCATATGGAAGCCCACGATTGTGGTGTTGTTTCCAGGGCTCATTTACACATCAGATCTTGGGAGCGTGTTCCTTCACGATGGATGTGTGGGTGCATCGGCTCTTACCATCTACATCTTCTGTGCGATGGAAGTACTGATCGCGGCATTGTTGCTGAAAGTATATGTTGTTCCTGCAATGTTCAGGAGCACCGGTAACCACTGGGATTCATTCGATGGTCTTAAGCAGCGGAAACTCATTGGAAATGTAGTCAAGATAATTGTACGAGCATCATGCGGAGTACAAATCGCCTGTCTGGTGGGGCCTTACATTTGTCTGGAAAAGGGGCTCTTTGCGGACTTCAATATGAAGCAAGCCTACGCTCGCTTTGTCCAAGAGCGCACAGTCACAACATGCGAAGAAGCGGGTATGATTCTTTCGGATGCAGTCGCGATGCGGGCATGGATCTTCGCGAGAGACAGCCTCATGTCTGTCATGGTGTGGGAGTTGGCCTTCATCCCCGACCTCCCCACTGACGCTTGGCTCCACCATGTTTTTGTAATTTTCGCAACAACCTTCGCTGTGGATCCCCAATTCATGGCGGGACCCGGTGGCAAGGCCACTGCGGTCATCGACAACATCGCCTTTTCCCTTGTCCTTGGGGCCTGCCTGGCGGCCTGTGTCGAGGCCTGCGTGCTGATGTACCAGTTGAATGTGGGGTCTCCGGAGGTCCAGGCGAGGTGGATGTTGGGGAGCATTGGCGTGCAGAGTCTCCTCGTACTTGGTCTTTTCCTCGGCTTTCCGATCCTGATGCTGGGCATACACTGGGACAACTTCAAGTCGGGGATCGGGTACGGGATCATTGCGCTCCTTGTCTTTCTCGGGGGGGTAGAGGTGCACATGGTAACGGTAAAGTGGGCAATCGTGAAGAAGGCCAGGGAGAAAGCCAGACGCCTGAGGGATGGTACAGCTGCCTCCGCTGATCTCGTTGCTGGGGCAGAGGGGGGGGAGTCGCTCGCCTGTGATGAGGGCGGCTCCCTAGCCGAGGGCGGGCTGTCGGCACAGGGGGAGGGGGGTCTGGTCACTCCGGTGAGGGGCGTGCATGGGGGGTCTGGGACGCGCGTGGTCGAGGCTGCTGGGGTTGATGCCAGGCGATTATTGAGTAAAGAAAGCGGAAAGTAGCTTCAGTGTCAAGTTCAGACTATTGACTTGCTCAGTCACTTAAAGTGCTCCTGACATCTAGCCTGACATTTGCTAGCTACATGATGCATGAGCCTACATATATGCCTACATCAACATCTCCAATGGCTAAGGGCAGAATCCCCGGCTATAACACTCTTCCAAAGTCTGCACAAGAACCTTCATTTCGAATCAGAACTATAGCTTACGGGACGCTCTACTTGTTAGAAGCTTTCTGACGACTGTGAACAATGCACACTGCCAGTGGCCGAGTGTGCAATGCTCCAACAGGGTTACGTCAGAGTTCAATCGACTATGACCAACAGTCCATCGAAGAACACAGCAATCTTATCCCTTTGTCAGAACCAAATACTCTGCTACCTTTATAACACTCTTCCAAAGTCTGCACAAGAACCTTTATTTCGAATCAGAACTATACTATACGGGACGCTCTACTTCTGTGGCACTTATAATAATCACAGTCATACATGCTACAATATGCTACACCGGGCTTGTCACCGGCAGATAATTTTTATATGCAGTGTTGTTAACTATACCCTTATTATAAATGAATAATCAACATCGATCTAGATTAATCTAAATCAATATACATACAGTAACTGTGTAACATACCATTAAAATTTATGATTAAATGAAGCTTGATAATTTATAGGATCTATTAAAGCATTTTTCTATAGGATATATATATATATCATCATGTTTTACATGTGCACATATTATGTGACGTATACTACGTCATATAGAAGTTACGGTAGAAGTTCTGTATAAAATTTTATGTGATTTTTTACAATTTTAACTCAAAATTTTACTACAGCCTACTGTGCTGCCTACACGTATAGCTGGATGGTGGGCCGGGGCTCCCAGGTCCCCCCCCTAGCCCCCCCTACCCCACCCCCGCCCCTTTAATTAATTTTGGGGAGGTTCGTCAGTCCGACCTAATAAAATTCGATTCTAGGGTCGATTTCAGTCGATTCTAATTTTTTTGATGGCCCCCATCTAAATACTAACAAGCTAGTACTACCTTACAGGTAGAGCTAGGATAGTAGCTAGGATTATAAGATCATTCATTCTTTTGGGGAAGTTTTGGCTTTGTTACGCAGCTTCTAGCGCAGCTTACGCTTTGTTGTAGGTCGCTTTCGATTTTTCTCATGCAAGATTTTTTGCCCGTCGTTTCTGTACAGCCAACTAACCGGCAAGGAATAAAAGCAGAAAAAATTCAGGTCGATCACAAAGGCTCTCTCTGGATGCCCGACTCCCGCACTGATCGAGTACTCCTTCTTCATCTTCCTGTGCCCTACATGGCGCACATACATGCACACGTACATGCATGAAGATGAACATGCAGACATTCATTCCACTCACACATGCATGCACCACTCATTTACTCAATCCATGGACCCGAGCTGACCTCGCGGCATCACGTCCATGCAAACAAACACACATGCAGACAGAGAATGCCGACCTGCCTGTAAGAATCAACCCGCATCGATCTCCCTTCCCCCCCCCCTCCCCTTCCTTCCTGTCTGCACGGCTGCCCGCCCGCCCGGTTCCCGAACTTCCTCCGAACCGCCACATTTCACTGTACGGGTCAAAGCAATCGACGAATGAATTAATTATCCATCCATCCATCGAACCAACCTTCCCGTCCCACCCCTTCGCCTCCCTCCCTTCCGCACTGATTGAGCTACATGCCCTCACTCACCAATTGAGACAGTGACTTCATTCCAATCATCCCTGATCGAAACCGCATGCAGTGTTTCGACTCTACTTGAGATCGAGAAAGAGCAAAGAAAGAAGAAAAAGGGACAACCGTCCCCTCCCTCTGTCCCCCCCTCCTATCGGTCTCCTGTCCTTCCCACACGTGCGTGTACTCACTCCTCTTCTCTTCTCGCCTTAATTCCTCCTTCCTCCTGCTTCCTCCCTCGCGTCGCGTCCCGTTCACACGCACACACACACACACACACAAACCTTTGTTTGTTTGATGATTGAATCGAGACAGACCAAGCAGAAAGAGGTAGGTAGGCAGAGGAAACGAAGAAAGACAACATTCTGCTGACCTGACGGACACAGAATTAAGCAATCAAAAGAAGAGAGGAAGGAAGAAGTGATGCTGGAGAAAAGAACACAGGCAGACAGGCAAGCAAGCAGGCAGGCAGGCAGACGGCCTGTGTAGACGTACGGCTTAGTTTCCATTTTCTTTGCAGACAGATGCATACAGGGAAACGAGAAGGAAACCAAGCAAGCAAGACTGCGGACATGCAGGCAAGAAGTGGGTGAGAAAGGAGGTCCGAAACGAAGTAAATCAATCCATTGAACAAAAATCGATCGAGCTGCACATGCACCTGCGTGCACCCCCCCTGGAAGGAAACTAAACGAAAGAAACAGAGGCTTGACTGCCTCTGTATTCCTTCCGCTTGGGGGTCCGTCCTCCTCCTTCTTTCCTTTGTTCGGGAGGGAACTGCTGAACAGTCCCTAGCTGTATGTCTGTCTGTCTCTTCTGCACGGGCCTAATCTAATCCATTTGGTAATTTCATTGCGCTTCTGTGCTTCTGAATTCCTGCTCGAATGAATTAATTTGTGCAAGCAAGCACATGAAGAGAAAAACAACTCCCCCCCCCCGTCCTCACCGCCCTCCTACAGACGACGCCAGCTCCCCCCTCACTCACTCATCGACAAGCACGTACACAGGCATATACACAGGGAATAACAGAGGCACACACACAGGACAGAAAGGTTGACAAGACAGGTCGGGGATATAAAATAGAGATAGTCAGCCCCCACCCCCACCCCCGCACGGCCGGCCCTTCTTTTCATTCCTTCTTTCTCTCTTCCTTCGTTTGCTTCCTTCCTCTCCTCTGATTCGATTGGAGATTATCTGCCTTCCTTCCTGCCTGCTTGTCTCCCTCTCCTTCCCTCAACAGACCGACCGAGGGGCTTCAGCAGCCCGACCGCCTTTTATTGACGAGCAAAACAGACACGCAGGAACATACCACGTAGATGCAAGCTGACACGTACATACAATTGAAAAAGAAGAAAAACAGACACGCATCGATGACGAACTAAACAGACACGCCTTCCACCCCCTCGCTAGCAATGTATTTCCGCAACAGCTCCTCAAACGACACAGAGCCCCCCTTGTGGGAGCTCAGCTGTTTGATTCTGTCCGTGAAGAAACTTGCATTCGCCGGTACCTTCTTTTGCTTCCCTGCACCCTTACACAGCAACTGCACTGCACTCTCTGCAACCTCCTTGCCGCTCGCGCTGCTGTCCGACGAGCTTGCCTTCGCTACTGCCACATCATGAAGGATCGTCGCTATTCCTTCAAAAGCCGGGAAGGCCTCTGTCTGTGCCGAGCTAAGAAACTGCGAGTCCAACTTATCAAGCAAAAGACCCTTGATGGCAAAATTCGAAATCTCCCCCACACACTCAGGGCACTGGAACGCTATGAACCCCGCTGTCTTCAGAGATGCCCCCACGACCTCCCCGTGTTTGGGCATTCTCTCCACGGCAANCCCCGTCCTCACCGCCCTCCTACAGACGACGCCAGCTCCCCCCTCACTCACTCATCGACAAGCACGTACACAGGCATATACACAGGGAATAACAGAGGCACACACACAGGACAGAAAGGTTGACAAGACAGGTCGGGGATATAAAATAGAGATAGTCAGCCCCCACCCCCACCCCCGCACGGCCGGCCCTTCTTTTCATTCCTTCTTTCTCTCTTCCTTCGTTTGCTTCCTTCCTCTCCTCTGATTCGATTGGAGATTATCTGCCTTCCTTCCTGCCTGCTTGTCTCCCTCTCCTTCCCTCAACAGACCGACCGAGGGGCTTCAGCAGCCCGACCGCCTTTTATTGACGAGCAAAACAGACACGCAGGAACATACCACGTAGATGCAAGCTGACACGTACATACAATTGAAAAAGAAGAAAAACAGACACGCATCGATGACGAACTAAACAGACACGCCTTCCACCCCCTCGCTAGCAATGTATTTCCGCAACAGCTCCTCAAACGACACAGAGCCCCCCTTGTGGGAGCTCAGCTGTTTGATTCTGTCCGTGAAGAAACTTGCATTCGCCGGTACCTTCTTTTGCTTCCCTGCACCCTTACACAGCAACTGCACTGCACTCTCTGCAACCTCCTTGCCGCTCGCGCTGCTGTCCGACGAGCTTGCCTTCGCTACTGCCACATCATGAAGGATCGTCGCTATTCCTTCAAAAGCCGGGAAGGCCTCTGTCTGTGCCGAGCTAAGAAACTGCGAGTCCAACTTATCAAGCAAAAGACCCTTGATGGCAAAATTCGAAATCTCCCCCACACACTCAGGGCACTGGAACGCTATGAACCCCGCTGTCTTCAGAGATGCCCCCACGACCTCCCCGTGTTTGGGCATTCTCTCCACGGCAAGGTTGCAGAACGTCTGAAGGTAGTGGGCCGCGTCTGTTGCCATGAACCCCGACAGAGGCGCACTCTGTTGGAGAGCATCATGGACTGTCGTGACGGCCTCTGCGGTCCTCTTCGGGTCCCCCTGGTGGGCCAGAATGAGGTCAACAGACTGCGTGCATGCAGAGGGGCAGAGGAACAGGGTGGCAGGAAGAAGGAAAATGAACGAAAGAAGAATCCAAATTGGTTGGGTGAAGGGTTGGCGCACGAACAGCGAACAGAGGGAAGGAGGGATCGAGGGAGAAAGTGGGTGGAGAAACCACCCCCCCACACACAGAGGATGGGCGAGAGGAGAGAGGAAGAGAGCCAGGGTACGCCCGCTGAGATCGGCTAAGATAGACGGAGGAAGCAGGAGGAAGAAAGCCAAGCAAAAAGGTGTGGCAAAGGAGCCCAAGAGAATAAAGAAAGATCTGCAGCCAGGGAGCTTGAGAAGATCAGGGTCCTACCAGAAGGAACTTGACAGGAAGGCAACGGGGTCTTTCGAACGGGTAAAGGACACCGTGCGTGGGAAGGAAGATGGCAAGAGAGAGAGCAGTCACAGTGTGTACTGACTGATTGCAATGAGCTCAGTTTCTCTGCAGGGGATTTCTTCACAAAGTCACTCGGGAAGCTGGACGGCAGGATGGGGCCTGAGGCCCCTTGCTTTGCCTCCACGACTGCAGCCACGAACGTTTCCGACTTTCCGGGGTCACCTGCACTTGACGGTCTGTCTGCCGACTGTGCTGCTGCGGGCTGCTGCCCTTGAGGAGGTGCTGCCCCCGGGGCTGTTGTTTTGACCTGTGTTCCTGAGTTGAAACAGTTGCCCATTGTTTCACTGAATTCGCCTCTTCCGATCGGACGTTCTTTGTTTTTGGAAGTCCGTCAGCTAAGCAGAGGGACTTCTCCTCTATGGGGCAGGTCAACTTTTGGGTGCGGACAAATGAGGAAAAGGAGCCCTTCAACAGGACTGCCGACTAAGAAGAAGATCCTTCTCTGAGACTGAAAGGCTGGCGATGGGCTTCGCTGCTTGGGCTTCTGAACGGTGAGAATGTGAAAAACACACCGATTCTGGTCTGCTTGACAGAAGTTTGGCTACGCGCACAAAGAAAGCTGCATCTACGCAAACGGATTCGAGGTCAAGCTTCCATCTCGAGCTGAGAGTGTCCAACAGAACCAACAGAACACAACCCGACGTGTCAGACTGACTGACCGCACGAACAACGGGGTGTTGCTGCGACGGCAGGAATGCGCGAAGCGCGCCCCACTTTAAATTTCTTCCACCTGCATGCGCAATGTGAGATACGCACGCATGACGGATTTCTGACGGGCTGCCGAGCTAACTTCCCCACGAAGATTCGACTGGAAACGGCGCCATCCTTCAAAAAGACAAGATCCCTTCCCGCCCCCCTCCTCTTTGAGAATTTTTGTCCTGCGACAAGACCCGAAACAACAACAAGATGCCTGGCTACACATGTAAGTGCTGTGCAATTTGCAGCCCATCTCTTTTCCGCCGTTCTGGGAGCTTCTTAGTGCATATTTGACCTCCGATCCAATGATCTCTTTCTGCTTCCTTGTGTGCAGCTGAGGGAGCCAAGAAGGCCATCAAGGTGCGTTCTTTTGCTTAGGAGTGTTTTCTAGTGGTCATCCCAACCAGTTTCAGGCTGGTTCTTTGCCTTGAGATGCCTTGCTGACTCGAATTTGCCGTCGCCTTCCTCGCGTGCTCAGAAAGCTCTCCTTCCTCCTCCCTCCTCGTGCTACCTTATTGCCGCTGAATTGCCTTGGACTTTACACATTTCTCCTCATGTATCGTATTGTCGCCTTCTCATGCAATTGCAACTGCACACACCAATGCAGACCTTCGAGAAGCGCGTGAAGAAGCGCTCCAAGCCTGTCTCCTACAAGAGCGGCCCCAAGCACGAGATTGACACCTCTGCCCTCTACGTCAGGCTCATCAAGTAAGTCTCTACATCCATCTCGTTAGATTGCATGGAAGGCTTCTGCATACTTCTGTGATGGGCAGACAAGCCTCGGTGGCTATTCATTTCCTTGACGGTGAAGGCTTCAGTCTGCGGGGGGTATGAATGAATATACGTGTCTGCCTGTGGCTCTGATCCGTCGATCCTGCCCCTTCCGTTGCAAACGGTGGTTCTTTCTTTCCCCATTCTCTCTGTGTGTGTTTCGTTTGTCTGTACACGTGCGACTGCCTCCCTCTGCCTGCTTGTCCGTCAGCCTGCCCCTTTTTGTGTCACGGAAAAAGAATGTTCAAGGCTTTTTGTTTTCATGAAAGAAAAATCACTCCCAGTGTTGAGGGACAGGCAAGCTTGTGACTGCGGACTGTTTTCAAGCGAGCAGACGAAGGGGGGGG